>CM029503.1:2234060-2251560 GCA_017140595.1 Eucalyptus curtisii
CTACATATTTGATACCTTCTCCGAAAAAGAAACTTGTAACACCGAAACCATTCGTAATTCCATCAATTACTCGTCTATCCAAAAAATGAATTAGTTCAGCTAGTCCTCTTATACCCTGAGTTAAGGATATTGTATAAAAAGCATCTATGTAACCACGATTATATGACCAATCATATATCCCATTTCTTATTCTGTCCCCTAAAATTCGATTAGGACCTCTTTTAGAAAACGAATTTAGTAAGTTCAAATTTTGTAAAGATGAATAAATAGGCTTATATAAAAAAGACGCTATAAATATTCCGAAAAAAGCTATACTGACAGAAAAACTTGCATTTGTCACAAATTCATACCAATCCACCGAATTATTTGAATTCGGATGTAAAAGGTTTATAGACGGATTTAACAATTTAGATAATATATCCAAATGAATTTCTTCTTGATTAAAAGCAAAGGGAATTCCTACGACCCCAACAAACAAAGTAAATAGCACTAATATAACCATAGAAAACAACATGGTATTGTCCGATTCATGAGGATAAGAGAAAGTCTTTTTAGTGACAAAATGAGTAATAGTAATAAAAGGACGTATCCTGTTTTTTCCATTACCATCAATTTGATATGTCTTATTCGAAAAAAAAGAAGCCCTTTCATTATTATTCATTGTCAATAAACTTAATAAACAAAAATGATTTTTAATCGTTTTTGGCACTTCTTTCCCCATAGAGATATTGAATAGCAGGAACTACTTTTTGACCATTGTAATTTTGAAAATGAACATTGAAATGTCCCTCAAAAGTAAGTAAATAGATTCGAAACATATAAAATGCGGTTAATCCTGCTGTGGAACAAGCTATTATTGCGAAAATAGGTGAATACAACCAACTATCATTAAGAATTTCATCTTTGGACCAAAAACAAGCAAGGGAGGAATACCGCAAAGAGAAAGTGTACCCACTAAAAAAGCGGTTTTTGTAATTGGTACATGCTTTTAAACCTCCCATAAGAACCATATTCTGACTTTTATCTGGAGAATATCCAACAATAGCTTCCATTGAATGAATAATGGATCCGGATCCTAAAAACAACAATGCTTTTGAATAAGCATGAGTAATCAAATGAAATAAAGCGGCTCGATAAGACCCCATACCTAGAGCTAACATCATATAACCCAATTGAGACATTGTAGAATAAGCTAAACCCCTTTTCATATCTTTTTGAGCAAGAGCTAAAGTAGCTCCTAATAATACTGTTATTATACCTATTAAAGATATGAAATTCATTATGTAAGGTATGATTATAAAAAGAGGAAGAAGTCGAGCTACAAGAAAAATGCCCGCTGCTACCATAGTAGCGGCATGTATAAGAGCCGAAATGGGAGTAGGACCTTCCATGGCATCAGGTAACCATACATGAAGGGGGAATTGTGCCGATTTCGCAACTGCACCTGCAAATAAAAGAAAAGCACACAAAGTAAGAAATAAAAAAAGGAACCTCATTATTATAAATCAAGATTATTCAATATTTGGAACAAATCGGCGAAATTCAAAACTACCGGTTATCAATAAAGACCTAAAATTCCTAATAATAAACCAAAATCGCCTACACGATTAAATTACACAAACGCTTTTTGAAAGCAGTCGCCGCACTAGGTCGTGTAATAAAACCTATTAATAGATAAGAAACATTCCAACTAATTCCCAAAAAATATAAATTTGTATCAAATTCGAACTAGTAACTAATCCCAACATGGAAGTATTGAAAAAACTCATATAAGCAAAAAATCTCAAATATCCTTGATCATGAGACATATAATTGTCGCACTATAAAAAAGAACCAAAATTCCAACAGTAGTAATTAATATTAACATAATAGAAGTAAGTGGATCTATTAAGTGACCGAACTCTAAAGAAAAATCATTATTAATGGTCCAAGACCATACATATTGATAGATAAAACTTCTATTTATTTGCTGAATAGATAGATAGACCGAAAGTATCATAACTATACTTAACAAGAAAATACTAGGAAAAGCCCAAATACGGCGAAGATTTTTTTTTGCCGTTGGAAAAAAGTAGAGAGAGTCCACTCCTATTAACATAGGAACTGGAAGTGGAATGAAGGGGATAATCCATGAATATTGATATGTATATTCCATAAAAAAAACCTTTTTCTTTTAATTAATTCTTTCTAATTCACCGGCTCTTATATCTTTTTATAGGTTCAATAAAAAATCATTATGGAATACTTAAATAGAATTTTCTATTCTAATTATTCTGAATCTTTCTTCTTTAACCAATATTTCAAATATTCAAATCAAAAGTTAGAATTGGTCAAATGATATGAATATGATCAAGTTACTATTTATATTTAAAATGAAATAAGACAATAATTCATTTTTATTAATATTGAATATTAAGTAAAATCTTTATGAAAATGAAGAAAAAAATGCAATTATTATTACGTATTACGATAATTTATATGCATAGAGCAAATAATTACACCAAAATCGAGTAGTTAATAAGTTAATACATTACTTTATTTTGATAGAAAAAATAGGATGGTCCATACCAAAACGGGCGCAATAAAAAAAAAGAACTCGTTTTTTTTTATTAGTTCGTTTATTCATAATCATTAACTAATTCATGATAGAACTGATTCTACTCCATTTCGAATAAAAGATCTTTTTTTCTTTGTAGAAAACGCTAGAATATCTCACACTTTTCTTTCAATACCAGGGATAAAATATAATTAAAAGAAAAGACAGAAATTACTAAGATAACTTTTAGAAAATAATGTATTCTTTGATTAACTACTAGTTTAATTCAAATTTTAAAATAAAAATGTGTACTCGTTCTTTCTTTTTTTTTGAGTTTGACCAACTAATAAAAAACTAAAGTAATTTCAGTAATTTGGAATTTGTTAGGTAAGGATTGGTTCTTTTTTTTTTGAACTTTTCGGTGTATTTTGTTACATGTATAAATATAGCACGACGAAAATAGACAGAGATAAAAAAAAAAAGAAAAAATGGAATTGTTTGACCAATAGATGTCTTTCACATTCAACTAGAGAAATGAAAAACTTTTTTTTCAAATTTTTAATGGCAGTTCCAAAAAAAAAGTACTTCTATATCAAAAAAACGTATTCGTAAAAACATTTGGAAAAAAGAAGGTATACATCGGGCAGCGTTGAAAGCTTTTCCCTTAGCGAAGTCTCTTTCTACCGAGAATTCAAAAGTTTTTTTGTACGAAAATTAAATAGTCAAACACTCGATTAACTAATCTTAATCTGAAAATGGTACTTTTTTTTTTAAAAAAAAAAAAAAGATACAAGGTTTTTCACCTTTTTTTTTTTTGAATATGTTTTTATCCAGTGGGGATTCTTATTTTCCTCATCGGTACAATTATCTGTCATATCATCATAATAAATAAGAAAATTACAAAAAAAGTTTTTTCTTAGACAAAATGTTCAGTTCAGGCCAATATCGAATTCGTTTTCGAAAATCTAAAGAAACTTCTTTACATGACGAAAAACCAACCTAAGGCCTAAGGGTTAATATAAAGCTCTAAAAATAGTTAAATAAAATAATTTTGAATGTCACACTGGACTGGGATCCATAAAAAAGACTTTTTTTGTTCATTGATAAAAAAAGTGCATCTTCGATTTTTAAAATCAGATAAATGAGAAATTAAAAAAAAAATGAAATGATAATAAAGATTTTTATGGGGAACAGCTTCAATCCATATTGGAAACGAAACAGTTTTTTCTCATCACTTTGAATGAAAATGAAAAAAAAAATATGGAATTGACTCCTTCAATCTCGACGATTAAATAATAATAAATTATTATTATTCGAGTACCTCATAATTGAAATCGGTAGACACACGCCTGCTCTGGAAGCGGTGCTATGACATCTCGGTTGGTCCGGTGGCGCATGGCATCTTCTAAAACAAATGGAATAAGTCCTATAATAAATTCAATTTCTAATCTGGTCTGTAAATTGGTTTACCCCCACTTTTTCATTTTAATAAAAAAAAAATTATGCTATTTTCACCTTAGAACATATATTAACTCATATATCCTTTTCGATCATTTCAATAGTAATTACTATTTTTTGATAAGCTTATCGGTCGATGAAATCGTAGGACTATATGATTCGTCAGAAAAAGGCATGATAGCTACTTTTTTCTGTATAACAGGATTATTAGTCACTCGTTGGATTTATTCGGGACATTTCCCGTTAAGTGATTTATATGAATCATTAATTTTTCTTTCATGGAGTTTCTCCGTTATTCATATGGTTCCGTATTTTAAAAACATACAAATTATTTAAGCACAATAACCGCGCCAAGTACTATTTTTACCCAAGGCTTTGCTACTTCGGGTCTTTTAACTGAAATGCATCAATCCGAAATAGTAGTACCTGCTCTCCAATCCCAATGGTTAATGATGCATGTAAGTATGATGATATTGGGCTACGCAGCTCTTTTATGTGGATCATTATTATCAGTAGCTCTCTTAGTCATTACATTGCAGGCATAAGAGGTTTTAGTAAAAAAACAATTTTTTAAATGAGTCATTTTCCTTTGTCTTGAGATCCAATACATGAATGAAATAAGCAATGTTTTACTAACCACTTCTTTTTGTTCTTCTCGAAATTATTACAGGGCTCAACCAGTTAACAACTTAGTAATTTGGAGTTATCGTATTAGTCAGGTTTATCTTTTTAACCATAGGTATTCTTTCCGGGAACAGTATGGGCTAATGAGGCATGGGGGTCCATATTGATTAGGACCCAAAGAAACTTGGGTATTTATTGGACCCTATTTGCGATTTATTTACATGCTCGAACAAATAAGGTGGGAAAGTTTAAAGTGCGCAATTGTGGCTTCTATAGGCTTTCTTATAATTTGGATATGCTATTTTGGGGTTAATTTATTAGGAATAGGATTACATAGTTTGGTTCATTTAATTTACATTAAGATCTAATTAAATTCAAAAAAAATCCCGACAAATACAAACATAGAACAAGCAAAGCCTCTATAGAAATAGAATAGAAAAATAAGTAAGAATAGAAGATAAGAAAACTTCCTACTTCGTGTAGGCTGTCGAGACCATTTGAATCACTACAATACTTGATTCAAAAGGTTCTCATAAAGACCAAAAATATCTGTTTACAATTCCAATTTTTTTACTTCCAACTTTCTTAAGAGAAAAAAAGACTTTTTTTCATTGTACAACGAACAATATTAAAAATAATAATAGGATTACTTTTTTATTTTTTTTCAAATAAATGAAAACTATTCATAAAAATAATTAGAATATAATAGCTTCGACTTTATCAACAGATAGTGAAGAACGAAATCAAGATGCGAAATACCAGCCCAAAGCTATTATTGGTAGAAGAATAGAGATGAAACAAATAACTCTCGCGGCCCAAAATCAAAAATAAAGAGTTTGGAACATTAAATAACTTGTATCCATAGAACATTTGGCGTAACATAGATAATAAATAAATGACGATTAATATCATTCCAATTGCCATTACAAAAGTAATTAGTATTTTTGGCATTAAAAAATATTGTTAGCTGGTAATTATTCCAAAAGAACTATCAATTCTACCGAAAACCACTCATACCTGGTAATGCAAGGGAAGCCATTGATAGTCTCACACTTATCGTATGAATATTTTGGAAGGTGGATAGCCATTCCACCCATTTCGTCGAGATAAACAAGACGTATTCGATCATAACTCATTCCACTCACCAAGAAAAAAAGAGCAGCGCCGATAAATCCATGAGAGATTATTTGTAAAATGGCTCCATTGAGTCCCGTATCAGTTATCGAGCCAATTCCAATAATTATGAAACCCATATGAGATACAGAGGAATAGGCTATTCTTTTTTTAAATTACGTTGACCAGGAGATGTTAAAGCTGCCTGGGTTAAACTTTGATTGCCACCACTATAATCAACCAGGGAGAAAATATAGAATAAGCCATGAGGTAATAATTCCATATTGATCCGAACCAACCCATATGCTCCCATTTTTAATAAAATTCCGGCTAGAAGCATACAAGTACTATAATGTGCCTCTCCATGGGTGTCTGGTAACCATGTATGTAAGGGTATAATCGGTAATTTAACAGAAAAAGCAATAAGAAATCCAATATAGAGTATTATTTCCAGTGCCACCGGATACGATTGATTAGCTAATGTTTCCAAATTTAATGTTGGTTCGTTGGAACCATATAAACCAATACCCAGAACCCCTATTAATAGAAAAATGGAACCTCCCGCAGTGTACAAAATAAATTTTGTAGCGGAATACAGACGTTTCTTTCCCCCACATCGCTAGAAGTAGATAAACGGGAATTAATTCTAACTCCCACATGATGAAAAAAGTAAAAGGTCTCGAGAAGAAAATGATCCTATTTGACCGCTGTACATTGCTAACATCAGGAAATGGAATAATCGGGAATCTCGAGTAACTGGCCGAGCCGCTAAAGTAGCTAAAGTGGTGATAAATCCCGTCAGTAAAATAGGTCCTATAGAAAGTCCATCTATTCCCAATCTCCAGTAAAAATCAAAAAAATGAATCCATTTATAATCCTCTGTTAATTGGGTTAATGGATCGTTCAATTGGAAATGATAACAGAATGTATAGGTAGTTAAAAGGAGCTCTAAAGTGCATATGCATATAGTATACCACCTTATTACCTTATTTCCTCTATGAGGTAGAAAGAAAATTAAAGAACCTGCGAATATCGGCAAAAGTACAATTATTGTTAACCAAGGAAAATAATTCGTGATAAAGACAAGATACACTTGGACAAAAAAACCCGTACTCAATAAAGAAAAAAGAATAATATATTATCTATTTTCGAGCACGGGTTTTTGTCGGTAAAAAATCAATTGTATTCAAAATGTATTTACGTGGTTTTCTGGAACGTATTAATACGCTAGACCCATGCTTCGAGTTGTTTCATGCCATAAATAAACTCGAACGCTCAAAAAATCCGTTGGACAGGCGGATTCACATCTCTTACAACCGACACAGTCCTCTGTTCGACAAAACAATTTAGCAACTTCATCATCCCACGGTATCATTACTAATACGTCAGGTGGGCGGCTCGCACACATTGAGTACATCCATATATCATAATCCCTGAATGTGACATCAGGTCTATAATTTTTTGAATATCATCAATTTTCGATCTAATGCTTTTGTAAATGGATCATATATTTGAGCTTTAGATGAATCAATGGATTTTACCCATAATTTTTGATCAAATCAATTCGGATCTCAGTCATGAGATTGGCCAAAATCTTTGATTTTTTACGTTTCTCAAACCTACGTATTATACATACTAATTTGAATTGATGAATATTCAATTTCTATAATTAATAATATATAATTAATTAATACTACTTATTTATTCATTTATTCAACAAATTCGATTGATTGATACGAGTTGATTTTCTGTTACGATAAATTGGCGAAACAATAGCTAACTAGCAATAGCTGCTTCGGCGGCTGCAATAGCTATAACAAAAATGGAGAAAATATCTCCTTTTAATTGTCGACTATATCAAAAAAATCGGAAAATGTTACAAAATTTATATTAACCGCATTGAGGATAAGTTCAAGACACATAAGGGCCCTAACCATATTTCGACTCGTGATCAATCCATAGATACCAATAGAAAATAAATAGGCACTCAAAACAAGTACATGTTCGAGTATCATTGACCAGCTCCTTATTAATTTGGTTGTTTTCAATATGAACAAGAATTCAACGTATTCAATTGACTATAATATAACAAGTACAAAACAAAGGAATAGATTGATATTTGGTAATGGATCAAAAATAATTTATATTTATACATGAACAGTTTTCAAATATTTTTGGAAGATAAATGGATTTGATAACAGAAAACAAAGTTGAATTTTGATTGCTAGTAATAGTTATAAAGATTTATCATTGACGAGCAACAGCAATTGCACCTATCAAAGCAACTAAAAAGAATTATGGAAATGAGTTCAAATGGAAGAAAAAAATCTGTTGATAAATGAATTCCAATTTGTTGACTATTACCTATCAAATCTTGCTCGATAATCTGGTTTGACTTTGTCGTCAGATAATCCCGTACCAAGACGTATCTAAAATAGTAGTCATTAGTGAAACCAAAATACTTGTACAAACCAACGATAATCCCATCTCCAACAGTCCAAAGATTCAAATCTTTGTAATATTCTGAACCATTCATGAACATCACAGCAAATAAATTAAAACGTTTATAGCTCCTACATAAATAAGGAGCTGCGCAGCCGCTTTACAAAATGGGAGTTTGATAGAATAAAATAAGGATATACAAACAGAACCAATCCCAAGGAAAAGGCAGAATAAATTGGATTGGTAAGTAATACCACTCCTAGACTTCCTAATATAAGACCTGATCCCAGAAAAACTAAAAATCATGTATTGGTCCAGGCAAATCCATTATTATATGTAAAAAAATAAATTGAAATGTTTTCATGATTTTATTGACTCGACAAGGAATTTTTTTAGGATATGCTCCTAATTGCATTTAATTCAAATCGAATGGATTAAAAAATGGGTCTAGGTCCAATTAGTGGACCAATATAATATGGTTTTTTTCTCTTTACCCAAAACCCAAAAACTGAAAAAAAAGATTAATTTACAGCTCAAAACTGAAATTATATTATTAGATTGATTTTCAATCTAACTTTAATCGTACTTTTTACCAACTAATCAACAGTTAATTGGAATTTCTCTAGTTATTGACCAACAAAAAAAATAAAGAACTCATTCCTGTAGATTAGATCAATTGAACCCTACTAATTGGGTAGATTCCTCTTTAATCAAAAATCAAAGGGTTTCACATTTTTTTATTTTTATTATTTGAGGCGAATTCGAAATTGTTCGAATTTATCAATCGATAATTACTAATACATTGGTAAACGACCCAATGCGATTTGATTATAATTCAATTCGTGACGATCATAAGTAGAAAGTTCATATTCTTCAGTCATTGATAAACAATTTGTTGGACAATACTCAACACAGTTACCACAAAAAATACAAATTCCGAAATCAATACTGTAATTAAGCAAGCGTTTCTTTCGTATACCAGTTTCCAATTTCAATCAACAACAGGTAGATCTATAGGACATACACGAACACATACTTCACAAGCAATGCATTTATCAAATTCAAAATGGATTCGGCCGCGGAAACGCTCAGATGTAATTAATTTTTCATAAGGATATTGAATAGTTACAGGTAACCGATTTGCGTGAGATAAGGTAATCATGAACCCTTGACCAATGTACCTTGCAGCTCGTACTGTTTGTTGACCGTAATTCATGAACCCAGTTACCATGGGAACATATCGTAAAGATCTATGAATAATTTTATGTTTGTTTCTTTCTCTTGTTTGATATTTGAGAGAGCCGTAAATCGAGAATATCCTAGTCCTTTTTCTTTCCTTGCAATGAAAGGAGTGGAAAGAAGTTATTAATAATAGATTGCGAGAGAAATGGGTAAAAGAAATTTCAAAGCAAGATTTAATAATTGGTCCTTCTTAGTCTGGAGTAAGTCCATCTTGTTGTGATAGAAATAAACTATAGAACAAATAAGAGATTTTAGTAATGTAATAAAAATACAATTGTCGTTCAAGGGCTACACCCTGTATTTATTTCAAATAGCTCAGACAAATGTAAAGGAACAGAGATATTCCAACCCCCTGATAAGAACTGTACAAATAACATGAAGATACTAATAGATTTAGATAGGAAATAACATAAACTAACCCAAATTTGATGTACGAATATTCGGTTTGATAACCTGCTACTAATTCTTCCTCTGCTTCTGGTAAATCAGAAAGGTAATCTCTCACATTCTGCTAGGGAAGAAATTAGAAAAATGAAAAACCCTATAGGTTGACGCCACAAATTCCATCCCCCAAAAACCATATTTGGACTGGGCCTCAACTATATCAACTGTATGAACTGTTAGATAATCATAGTCGATAACATCACTGTTCCCATCGCTATTTCAGAACCGTACGTGAGATTTTCACCTCATACGGCTCCTCGAGGGCCATCAATAAATCTAAGGACCGAATTGATATTATTTATATTGATATGTTTGTAGTATAATACTCTATATCGATTCGAAATTAAATATATATTCTATAGAGATAGAGTCAAAACCTACCGGAAGGTCCTGAATTAGACCAATGGAATTCTGTCTGCTATAATAATAACTAAAAAAGCACTTCTGAATTGATCTCATCCTTTAATAATTTGAATTTTTCTTTGTTGAGTAATAACTTAATCCTTCAATAAAATACTCTTTGTAGAAATATCAATAGATATTTCAACCCATTCTTTTTGATTACGAAAAAAAAAAATTATACATTAGTTCCTGAATAATACCACGTTATCCCTATGAATATAGGAAAGAAGAAAAAGATCTTTTTTTTTTCGTTCCTATTCTTCTTTCTGAAAAAGGGGGTTTCAAAAAAGGATTATTTCGTTCCTGATAGTCATTTTTTGAATCATGGAATAGGAGCATACTCTGAATCGGAATCGTGGGTAGTACTACTTGATCATTTCTACTAACTTAAAGCCCCAATTATTATTCTTTTTATCTTATGTAAAAATTCCTTTTGGATAATTTACATAAAAAATCTCCATTACTAATCCTTTATGTATTTTGGTGTTCCTAACCATCCACTGATTTTTGCTCAATCACCCGTTATGGTAATACATAGAAACCATAGTGAAAACTCTATGCAGTTGATCTTTTGAGTTGAGCCCGCTTAAAACCAGGATGACTAATCAACCAATCTTGGGGTAAAAGTCTTGCTTATATTTACTTTTTTTTTTCTTGTACGTAGGAAATGAGACTCCATTTTTTTACTGCTAATTTCTAAGCTGTTTTCTACTCCTCAGCACAGCTATCTGATTTAGGTCATCAAACTGAATGATGAATAAAAAAGGGATATCTATTCAATTTCTTTTCGAAAAAAAAAAGTTTCTGTTTTAACGAATCGCACGTAGAGATATTGATAACACACAAAGAGTTAATGGTATTTCATAACTAATCGATTGAGCAGCGGCTCGTAGACCACCTAAAAAAGAATATTATTTGATCCATATCCTGACATAAGTCCAATGGGAGCAATACTGGAAAATGCAATCCATAAAAAAACACCGATATTGAGATCAGATAAAACTAAAGGTGATAACTAAAAGGAATTACTGAATAACTAGTAAAATGGATATAACTGCCATGGATGGTCCTGCCCTGAATAAACGAAGTATCTCCTCGAGATGGAAAAGATTCTCTTTGTGATAAGTTTTTGTCCCATCTGCTAAAGCTTGAAGGAATTCCCAAAGGACCGGCGTATTCAGGACCAATACGTTGTTGTATTCCTGGAATATTTCTCTTTCTAACCACACAATTACGAGTACACCTATTGTGATTCCCAATACAAAGTCAAAATAGGTAAAAACATCCCTATGATTCCATAGACTTCTTTTAAAGATTCCAATCTAGAAAAAGAATTTAGATCTTGTACTTCTGTTGTATCAATTATCATTTTAACGATCAACTTCTCCCATAATGATATCTATGCTACCTAGTATTGTCATAATATCGGCCAATTTCATTCTTTTAACTAACTGAGGAAGAATTTGCAAATTGATAAAACCAGGTGGACGAATTTTCCACCTCCAAGGAAAACCACTCCGATCTCCTATTAAAAAATTCCCAATTCTCCCTTTGGGGCTTCAACTCTTACATAAAGTTCTTGCTTCGGCAATTCAAAAGTAGGAGAAGGTTTTTTACTAATGAATCGATATTCAAAATCATTCCATTCCGGATCCCTTTCTCTAGCAAAGCACCGGGTTTCTAAATTCTCATAGGGCCCCCTGGAATTCCTTCCAGAGCTTGTTGAATAATTTTGATAGATTCCCTCATTTCACCGATTCGGACTAAATAGCGAGCTAATGAATCTCCTTCTTTTTGCCAATGGATTTCCCAATCCAATTCGTCGTAACATTCATAATGATCAACTTTACGAAGATCCCATTGGATTCCGGAAGCTCGTAGCATTGGTCCCGATAAACCCCAATTTATTGCTTCTTCTGGACCAATAATGCCTACTCCTTCAACTCGTTCTAAAAAAATCGGATTTCGCGTAATAAGTTTTGATATTCAGAAACCGCTGTTAAAAAATAATCACAGAAATCCAAACATTTATCTATCCATCCATAAGGTAGATCGGCCGCTACTCCTCCGATACGAAAATAATTATGCATCATTCTCATACCGGTGGCAGCTTCGAATAGATCATATACTAATTCTCTTTCTCTGAAAATATAGAAAAAGAGTCTGTGCAATATCTGCCATAAAGGGGCCAAGCCATAACAGATGAGAAGCTATACGACTCAACTCTAACATAATTACTCGGATATAACTGGCTCTTTTAGGGACTTGAATATTTCCCAACTGTTCTGGTCCATTTACGGTTATTGCTTCTGTGAACATAGTAGCTAAATAATCCCAACGTGTTACATAAGGTAGATATTGTATAACTGTTCGATTTTCCGCAATTTTTTCCATTCCTCTGTGTAAATAACCTAATATTGGTTCACAATCAATAACATCTTCACCATCTAGAGTAAGGATGAGCCGAAGAACACCATGCATTGATGGGTGGTGAGGTCCCATATTGACTATCATGAGGTCTTTTCTTGTAGTTGTTACATTCATAGGTTCTTCCTCGATTCATTCTTTCATGAATTGCTGAAAATGAAAAAGTTCATTAAAATTCAAGATCGAATAAAAAATAAAATCATTCCAATTCCTTTTTCACTTAACGAGTTTTTGACTCCCGAATATCCAGCTGACTAATTAATTCTTTATAACGTATTCTATTTTTCTTTGACAAATAAGACAGCAGTCGTTGGCGTTTTCCCAGGATTTTACGTAAACCTCTCTGAGATAAATAATCTTTTCGGTGCAATTCCAAATGTGAAGTCAGTCTTCGTATCTTATTGGTGAAACGAAATACTTGAAATTCAATGGACCCCCTGTTTTCTTCTTTTTCTTCTTGTGAAATAACTGAGATGAATGAATTTTTTACCATAAAACGGATTTTCTATCCTCTTTTTTTAATGGATTTTACTGATCAGTAAGAATAATGCTAGTCATTTTAATTTGGTATACACAATAATCTTAATTTCTTTATGAACTCTTAATTTTATCAAATAAAATGTCAAATAAAATGAATCAATCCAATTTTCTTTTCTCTTTTATTCGTATAGGAATACGAAAGGGTGATATATTTCTACATTTAGAAAGAGAAAAGATTTTGGATCGAAATCTAATAATAAATAAAAAAAGAAAAAATAAGAAGATTCCGTTAATCATTTATAGATCTATTGGATATTTATTAATGCATTGAATTAGTATTCATGTATCAGACTGAAGGTAAGACAATACACTTAGGTGCAACTCCTTTTTTCTTTTACAACATATATGGTACAGAATATATATGAAAAACGCATAATTAACAAATTTGCAATCGTGGATACATATGTATCTTATCATAGTGAAGCGGCCTCCATTATTGGTATCAAATAATATCCGATTCATCTAGAGAAATCTTCTAATCGATAATTAGGCCAAAGAAAGAACTTTAATTTCATTAGTTTCTTTTTATCAAAATGTTTTATCCAAAAATTCACCCCAGTTTTTTACGTTGTTGCAATACTGGATTTTTATGAATACCCATTTCTATTCCTCGAATTGAAACAAATTAGAATTCTTAATTCTCTACGTCTTTTAGTGGATAAAACCTTTTCGGGAACAAACAACAAATCATAATCATTTTTGTATCTATTTTCAGCCATTTTTTGATGTCTTGCAATGGATTTATCCAAATTAATCTTAGCAACATAGCTTTTTTCTCGGTATATTTGATTCATTTTGGACTTCTCTTTATGAAACAATGAAATATTTAGACTTTGATACATAATCAATTGTCCATCATTTTTTATAGACAAACGAATTGGTTCGATAATTAATATACCCTTTTTCATTAATTCGTAAGATTAAATCTTTTGAATAATCAAAATATCTAAAACTCATTTCTCCCTTTGAATAGAGGATATAGCAATTTCTCTTGGATTTATTAGTCAAGTAGGAGACAATATATTTTGATATTATTGATCATTCTTTGATTTAAAGAATCATCCCATCTCAATTGAAAACGTAAATACCTTTTTGGAAAAAATCAGCTCTCTTCCATGTTGCTCTTATATTCTTTTTCTTTCAGTTTTTTTTCATATCCGGAGCTTATAATCTTTCTCAATATCTTTTTCTTGGTTGAGAAAAAGTGATCCAAAGATTCGCTTGATTTTGTACATCTGATTCAAGTTTATCTCCGAATTGCGGATTCTTTTTCTTCTTGATTTCGATTCTCTAATTCAATCGATTTTTTTTCATTCGAAAATCGAAAAAGATCCCTTTTGCTCTTTCTATTGATGTTTTTATTTTTTCACTAACATTTTCATTAAAATTTAAAAGAAGTAGTTGGATTGGTACATTATAGTCCACGGTTTCATAATATATGTATTAAGGATCACAAATTCTGGAAAGAACCAAAGGTTTTAGATTTGATATGGGACGACTTAGTATTTCGTTTCATTATGCATCCCAATCAAAAAGATCTTTTTTTTGTGTGTACCATAATTCCTTCATTTTGGAAATTTTAAGAAAAAAAGACCTTTTGATCCATTTTATCAATTATTTGATAATTATTAAACCCAGTCTTAGTATTTTTATTACCATTGGTATCGATATCAATCCAGGACTCAATATTGACTTTATTTCGAAGACAAAAATCGAAAATTCTCAATCCAAATATTTTCTATCTGTAAATTTATCTAGATTTAGAATATCATCATCTTCGAAATTAATAGGGATAATACCTCATATTAATTAATTTACCTTTTTTATATATCTTGTTGTAATTATAAGAGATCTCTTGTTTATTATTTAAACGTAATGGTGATACATAAATATGTGAATCCTTCTTATTTTCATAATTAATTGATTTATATGAGAAAAGCTCATATCCATAGTCTTTTGAAGGTTATATTTTGAATTTGATAATGAATTGAATTCAAAATCATTTAATTTTTTGAAATTAGTTAATATTAATCGATCTTTTTCATCTGAATGCCTTTTGTTTAAATCTTTATTTTTATACGTGTTTGATTGAATCTATTTCGCCATTTGTGTGGTACTAATCGATACCATCTAATCGGAGATAAATCATATTGATAATGAACCCTTAACCAGTTTTTCCATTGAATCATTTCCGAATTCAAAATATTTTTATGTTTTAATTCAGGATAAAAAATTCCTTGTGTTTCAAAATAATCCTTTATTTCATTTTTAAGAAAAAAGATGTTCCGTGATATTGAAGGACATATCTTAACTTATACAAATTACAAAATTGCGTTTGATATAATTGGTAAAATACATATGCTTGTGAGAAGTAGGATAATAAAATCTTTGAATTTTGATTACTAATATCAGAAATTGATTTTTTTGTCCAAATAAAACGAATTGTATTTTTAATAAAACGAGTTGTATTTTTATTAGTTTTAGCTATTTTTCTTTATTTGTTTCATTATTGTAAATGGATTTATCGATCATTTTGTTGAATTATCAAAAAATTGTGTAGTGATCCTCGGACTATTAATGATACAGATAAGTATATCTATGTATATCCTTTCAATTACAAATTTGAAAAAGAATATGATTTACGGATTAATCGAACATTTTTATTCTTTGAATTTCTAATTTCTGCCAAATCTTTTTTATTGATGCTAATAGTTTAGTAGGATAACTTATTTTATTAGAACTAATATTTATATTGATTTCCAGTTAAAAATCCTTTTTTCTTATCTTTGTAATTTTTTCTATTTGATTCCTGATTGTGCTGGTTCTATCATCCAGGTCTTTCATTTTTTTCTGTCAATGAAGAATCTGTCAAATCCATAAATCGAATTTGAATGGACGATTCATTAATCATCCCATTGCTGATTACCCCATTTTTTCTTTTTTAGTTTCACTCAATTCATCTATTTTTCTTAATCCAAATAATTGAATTGGGTTTCTTTTGGAAAGTTCTTTTTATTCCTTTTTAAAAATAGAATGGTTTTCATGACCGATTTTTTCTTTCTTTTGAAAAGGTTTAAAAATTTATTCTTTCTTTTAAAACCTGTATACCTAAAAAAGGATTCTTTTAATTTGATAATTTTTTTCTGAGTTCTTTAAAAATGGGTTCAAAAAATGAACGTTGTTTTCTGGGAGAACCAAAAGGAACTTCAGTTTCCATTCCCAAACTGTTAAAAAACAAAAATCGTTTTTTGGCTCTTTATTTCTCAGCGGATCTTTCTGGGGTACCTTAGATCTGTGCCAAGGTTTAAGGTAAAAAGGAAATAGGATCTTTATCTGAATACCGTCTGTCAACCAATTTTTTGGAAATTCGGTTTCTGATAATTGAACACCATTATAGGTGCATTTAACATGCATTTCTCTATTCCAATCTTTTAAGTCCTCAGACCACTCGGGAAATTGAAATAATAACATACGGGCTATATTTTTACCTATTATCACTGAAGGGAATAGAATATATTTTCTAGAAAAGATTGGGTTACTAATAGGAATCCTCTTATTGCTTGAGCAAATAAAACTCGATCCCAGGTTTGTGCTATTTCTATTCGTGCTTTCTCTTGTCTTTTGTATTCTTCTCTTTTGTCTTCCTCTTTTTTTTCTCATTTTCTTTTTTCTTTTCCTCGGTATAATCCGAAATTCTTAATTCTGTTGTTTTTTATATACGTCCATTTTTTCAAAATGAATTTTATTATCCCGGAGATATCAAAAGAAAAAAAGGGGTTTTCTTGTCCAAAAAAAGAGGAGAATGCACATTGCTTGAAACAATTCACAAATAACTGTTTTACGTCTTTGAGCACGCATAGAGCCTTTTATTATGTCTCGACGAAAATCTGATTGTTGTGAATAACGTATGAAAGTCACTTCGTCAGCTTGATCAAGATTATTAGTATTTTTGCTATTAGCATGTATTTTGCTCGTTATCAGTAAATTAGTACATGTTTGGTTTTTCTGGAACGAATCTGATGATCCTCTGCGATTTCTTCGTTTTCTCCCTCCTGTTGTTCCAAATCGTTGATTAATTTGTATGACCATGAAGGAACTTTTTCCTTATTTCTTTTATTCCAATAGATTTTTTTATTCTTTTAGTCTTGGGCTCAGTTATAACTGCGTTGAAGAAAATTTTCAAAATTTGTATTTGATCTTCTGAATGAATTCTTCCTTGTTCGGTTTCTGGAAATGGAAATAAAGAAAGTTTTTTCTGTGATAATGAATTTT
>CM029503.1:4059060-4274060 GCA_017140595.1 Eucalyptus curtisii
AGTCATTGTCGTGGTGTGGGGTTATAGATCGCCTTGATCGTCTGGATTTCCTCCCGTTGACTGTAATCACTTTAAAGGAAGAGAAGGAACTTCTTCCTTATGTTTCTGGGCTCGTCGAAGTTGAAACTGTAACATCTAGCTGTTTGGGCGCGTCGTGCGACAAGATAGTCCTTTGGCTTAGGATGGAGCTGGGTAGGAGTGAGGCATGTCATGGATGCTTTGATTTCAACTGTATGCCTATACCTATTACGTCTCACCTTTTGTATCCTGTAAATAGAAGAGAGGGGTTGTCATTCTCAATAATATGTTAAGGGAATAAGACTTACCATTTTTTGAAACGAGATGCTCCCTTCTGTTTGCCCCCGCTTTCTTGAAAATGTGTTCTCGAATTTGGTCTGTTCACACGATGTGCTAGTTTCAAATGCCTTTTGTCACACTAAATCAAAGGGGATGATGTTCTGAAACATAAAGTGAGAGGGTTAGAAAGACAAACGTGCTTAAATTTATCATCTTGTTTTGACAAAAGCTTTTGGGTGATGAAATATTTTTTATTTTCAAAATACGTCTTTGGGGGAGAAAAAGCATGAGGAAGCCCAGCCCTCGCATTCTCCTTGGATGATATTTTCTTTTCATGGTTAGATAACATCACTGGGCTGGTTTGGAATACCGCCTCATGCTCTCAAAACAAAATATTAGAACTGTACATTAGATTATTGGATGGAAAATACAACAGTAGACACTAGACAGGATAAGAAACATGAAATTATAAAAACAAACAAAACCCATGAAAACTCCTATGAGAAGGAGCGCTTAGATAGTGCTGGTCCTAAAGTCAAGCGCCTTTGAGTTCCTCGCCTCCAATAGACTCAAAGTACTCGCATGAGAGGACCACTTCATTGAAGCTACGGAAGTGTAACCCATGCAACCAACAACGATGCTCGCGAGGTAAAGCTCCTATGAACAGCTTTATCATTTCTTCTTCAGCTAGTTGAGGGTAGGTTTGCATCATAAAAGTCCTCCACCTCCTTGCATATGCTCGGACATCCTCCATTGGTCTTCTTCTAAAGTGAACCAAGTTCTCGTAAGGCAATTCAGTTCCAATCTGGCTTTGATACTGAAGCATGAATGCATAAGATAGCTCATTCCAATCTCTCATGAGGTAGATATCTGCTGTGACAAACCATTGCAATGCAGCCCTATAAGACTTTCTTGGAAGGCCCGAGTTGTGAATGACATCGGGCTATAGTACCGATTCATTTCATTGTGGAGATATCGCAAATGAGCCACGGGGCAAGTTGTGCCGTTATACTTGCGGAGATTAGGTATCCACATCTCTTCAGGGGTCATACTCCTATGAGTGCAAGACGGGCTTGATGTATCCCTGGTTAGGCCTTGGTTTTCCCATTGCATATTCGTTGTAGTGGTGAGTTTTTTCCGCTTTAGTGGAAACCGGACTCGCCGAGGTTATCCCATTGCTTTCTTCTCGGTCAAAGTCACCAAACGAGGATGAGGCATTTAAGCCCTCTTCATGGTCGGGTGACAAACTTAGTAGTTCATTAGGATCAGCGGATAAGGACAAATGTTCTCTCTTCGACAAAGCTTTCGACCCTGTGTGTGGGTAGAAAGCAGTTATACGATGAATGGCCGATTTCATCTGTATAACATTGGTAGTCCTTGGGATTGTATCCTAGGGACTGGAAGTCTTCAGGGTTGTACCCTAGGGGATGTTCAAAGTCTTGGTGTGGCGACTCATTGATTGTCAAGTTTTGCCCACGCTTAGTGGTAGGCGTTGATTTGAGCTGCTTAGGCTTTCTTTTCTTAACTCCTGGTCCGGACTTTTTGAGTAAGGCTCTTCGTTTTGCTAGTTGGACTTTGTCAAGAGGAGTAGGAGATGGTGGAGTTTCACTCCCTAGATTGATGGGGGTCGGCCTTCTTTGGACCCTAGCTCTTGCGGTAAGCTTGAGAAGTCGTCCCATCATGCTTCGGCTCTGAATAATGTTGACTTCGTCTATGGGCTCCTTGCCTTTCCTAGAGGAAACCTTCTCAATAATAGGATGCGGTTCGGCCTTCCATTTATCGTGCAAGGCTTCATTTTCTTCTCCGGTCTCGCGACTCTCGGCTCCTCATGCTCCGTGACCATCGGTTCTTCGTAGGGCGGGGCGATGTTGGGGCTGATGTCAACATTATACTCTTGACAAAAACATCGATTAGTTCCCCCCTGTGTTTTAAGGAGATTAATTTTCCTTACAATGTACCACCGCAAGGCGAGGCCAATCGGGCTTGATTGGTATTAATGAATCACCTTCCGGACCAAGTAGGCCCGCAAGTAGGTCTCGGGCGAGAGGTATCAAGCATACCTTTCGCATTCAAGTGCTTTGAGCTCTTCGGGGATCTTAATGCCGGCGTAATCGACAAGTCCATGGGATATTGCTCCTGCACTGGCTGGCGGTTTTTCATGATCTTTTCAAGCTATCTATCCTATTGGTTATCCTCTAGCAAACTCGTGGGTGTCATGATGATGTTTAAAGCAGCTACGAGTTGGGCTTGGCTTGAGTGGATTTCATTTGCCTCGAGAGTTGTCGAAGGGTAATGGACATCTATCCTACGCCGTCTTCAATGTTGGCGAGACGATTTTGTACATCATTATGATCGGGCCCTATTACGTGAGGCCATTCGCGGGTGGCTGGTAGCCGACGTTTCATAATTACCTGTCGTCGCGAAAATAATGAATGAGCGCGAAAGTAAACAAAGATTGACCCATGGCAATGGTCTAACCGCTTTTTATTTATCAAAAGAGGATTTTATAGACGCAGACTTCCGACATCTAAAACTTGAAATTAAAATGAGAATGAAATACTAGATATTAAACAAAAGTCCCTAAACAATGGGACAAGACTTTCACAATATTAACACTAAGGGGCACATGATTGCCAATTTATATGCGACGGGAGCCTTGTTCTGCGAGGATGCTCGCTTCCTTGGACCGGCTCGAGATATGCATCCAGCCTATTCCCAAATTCCTTTGCATAAGCTCGCTTGCTCATGCTGGTTGCTCTCGCCGATTGAGTGAGGGACCAATGGCTTCCATTTTGTCGGGATACGATGGTTGTGGATGTACGTAGAGGCGTGGTGGGCTTTTTTTCTCCCCTCAAGCCCTTCGGTACCACGATCCTTTTACGATGACACTTGTTCCATGTTTCCTCGATAATGTCAATCTCGAATGTGTATTCACAGCTTTGATGGGTGAAAAATAGTGGAGGGGCCTTCCTCTTGAAAGGCGGCAGGATCTCTTGAAGGGCTCTATATTGTCGTGCCACCCGATATGGGAAATAGGAAACAGCGCCGGTGAGGCCGAGCAAAGGAATTGGATGGCAGCGTCTATAAGCAAAGTGAGCTCTCTTTTCATGGAACCAACCAAGACACCATTGGAATACCTCGGGAGTCGGGTCTCTTAGGAAGTTTATCCAGTTTAAACAGCTTTGGTTATGAATGTATGGTCCTAAAACTATAAATTTCTGCAATGGATTTTCAAAATTATTTGTTTTAGACGATTGCATGAAGCATCGATATTCACTTAGGTGAGAAAAGAACCAGACTTGTAAAATTTCCGGGAGACCCGCATGACTTTTTCCGTGTTTCCTTTAAAACGATTAAGGGACAAGAATGTTTTCGGTTAAAATCATGTTGACATAATTTTGCCTCCTTGAGATTTGATCAACTATCCATGCTATCTTTGAACTTATGACGTTTCTTTGATGGGGAAAATGATGAACCCGAAAAAGGCCAGGAGAAAAATCTCACTTTTTTGGGTCATGGGTTGATTTTCAAAACAAGTCAAAAATGCTAGTGGGCAGGTATTATGGTTGTTTTCAAGAATTTGCCTCATAACATGGACTTCAGTTCTTAAAAGTCGTGCTAACCCACACAACGGGATAATGCCTGTTGATGGCCTAACAAGCTTTTTCTCGAGAGGAATTCCAGTGATGATGCTGTATTCTTCCGTAGAGTTGGGGTTAGCTCGAACTCACCAAACATAAAAGTAGTCGTCTTCGGGCACCGAAATGTGCAATGGCCTGTATGACTTCAGGATGAACACGGATTTGGATCAACGATAGAAGATGACCGACTTTGGCTTTCACGCGCTCTTGGGCATACTGGTCTAATTGACCCCACCATCTGAAGAGTTCTGCTTTGGGAGCGAGAATGAACTGGATATCATCTTCTCCTATTGCATATAAACCGGGACTCGAAAAACCTACCCTAAATTGCCATGGGCCAATAAAAAGATTGAGTAAAAGTAGATAGATTACTTTTGCTTTTAAAGAAAATGGCAAGCACAGAGACATGCACATGGAACGTGCGGCTCGATTTCTAACTATGAAGGCTTGTTGAAATTAAAAAGGTATCCGCCCGTCGCAGTCTCGCGTTGGCAGCGTACCCTCCTAACCTCGGCTAAGAAATTCGGGGAAAAGAAAGGCAACCTCTACATCGCAGTCTTGCGTTCGAGGTCGTATCTTTCTTAACACCATCCTAAAAATCCTATGGCGGCCCAGGTCCGGCGGCCGGGTTGTGTGTGCCATGTGTAGTGTTAAAACAATAAAGCATGCATAATAGTTTATAATCACAAGATATTTTATTTTAAAAAGAAAAACTAAGATACTAACTCGCACAAAAGAAAAAACCAAAGTCGTAAAGCATTTAAACAAGATAAAAACGGCCTAAATCCTCAAGTCCCCAATGGAATCGCCAAGCTGTCGTGACCTCTTTTTTTTCGGCGCCCGATCGGGAGCGAGCGCCTAAAGGAGGCTAATGGCTCGGCTGAATTTAGGTATGCCCGGATTCTCCCAAGTCCACCAATTCACGACTTTAATGGTTCAAGTTTTTAATCTGCGAGTTAATTTTAAAACGGAGTTGCCACTAATCGGTTTGGGGTGGGTCGATTAGAAACCCAAGCAAAGTATCGGGAGAAATACTTGCTCCTGCGCAACCAGAGAAATTAGGATTGGGGACTTGATTACACTAGTTAATCACTAATGCCCTTTCGGTACCTAATCTTGTTTAAACCCTTAAGGCTTTTTGGATGTTTGAGGGATTTTCCATGCATTTTGGGGAGGAAAAACATTTTTGAGTCTTTTTCTCATTTTTTTTTTTACATAAAAGGGATTTTTAGATTTTTGGGTATTTTTAGAAAATACAAGTCTTTTTGGCATTTTATGAAAAATTTTGGCATTTTATGAATTTTGATTTTTTTTTTGGATTTTTTGGCATTTTTGGAAAATATGAAATATTTTTTGATTTTTTTTTTCTGAAAATGAAATATTTTTTAATTTTCGGAAAATAAAGTATTTTCGATTTTTCTTGATTTTTTGGAAAAATAAAACATTTTTTTTACTATTTTTTGATATTTTTTTTTTTAAATAAATCATTTTTTGATTTTTTGATTTTTTTGAAAATAAATTATTTATTATTTATTAAAATATTTTGTAAAATAAAATAAAATAAAAGCTGACCCGGGTCGGGTCCGCAGTTGGTTCGACCCGGTCGTTGACCCAAGATTCGTTGCGGGCCCGACTCGGATTTTTTGATTGTTTTTCTTTAAAAAGGGACTTAGCCCATATGCCGGAATTTGGCCTAATTTAAATCAAAAAAGGATACCCAGCCCGAGTTCAGAAACCGGCCCGACGAGTGCAGGTCCGACCCGGGGAAACCCTACCCGGAGACAGGGAAACCGGGTCGGACGGATCCGCGAATCGACCCGATTTCCAACCTCCTTTCCTCTTCATTCGTTGACGGCGCTGGTGATGGGACCGAGGCGGCAGCTCACACCGTCGACAACGGTTACGCAGAGGACGGCGGCTTGCGTCGACGACGGCATTGATGACGGTCTTCTACGGCAACGACGACTAGGGCGACGATGGGCGGTTGCTGGTTTCTCGAATGGGAAGCGACGGCGAAGCTACGGCGATAGGCAGAGACGGCGACCAGGGTCTCAAGTGGGAAAACGACGACGGGCGGTGGTTGATACCTGTCTGCAGAGGGGGCACGGCGCGGAGGCGTTGCTAGTCGGCGTCGGGGCCGTGAGCGCAGGCAGTTTCGTTGGTGGCGACTGAGCGACGGCGTCGAGGAGGGATTGTAGCACGGCGGTGGACAGATCCAGGCCTCCTCCTTCTAGTTGCCCTCTCGCTCAACCCCCCTACTTCGCAGATCCAGAACCGCCTCTTCTCCTCCGGCCTCAGCTGCTCACAGATCTGGGTTTGCGGGCGTTCGGGCCTTCCTCGAAGTCTCTCGAGGGAAGCTTCCGGCGCTTGCAAGCCTTCGATCTCTCCGTCCGTCTCTCTGCTTCCTCTCTGGCCGCGAGCTCGCAGATCTGGGTTCGCTCGCCACCGGTCTCTCCGAAGTCTCTTGGAGGGAGGTCGTTGAGCTCGCGACCCGATCGCTTCGCCCTTGCTCGCTCTTTGAGTTCCCCGAAGTCTCTCGGGGATCTCTCGGAGCTTGCCGCTGGCTGGTGTCTCCTTCGACGGAGCGGTGCCTCGCTTTTTATAGGCGAGGGGGTGGCCGGTCGACGGAACTTCGACCGCCGGTCCCCCTCGCGCGCCGAGCGGTTCTCGACGGCCGAACCGGTGTCCCATCCGACGCGCCGGGCCGTCCCTCCCACGTCGCTATCCGTCCGCTCCTCCCGCGCGCCCTCGCGCGTGTCTTTGCGCAGAGGCGGACGGAGGAAGAAGACGACCGAAGAGGGAGAAGGGTTGAGTCGCGCGGGCCGGGCCGTGAGGGCCCGCGAGGGAGAGAGGAGGGCCGGGCTTGAAGGCCCGGCCCGATGGGCTATTTTTGCTTTTTTTGTTTTTGTTTGTTTTGTTTTGTTATTTTTTTGTTTTTATTATTTAATATCCGAAAAAGGCAAAATAATTAATTAAAAAAACCTAATTAATTAAAAAAACGAAATTTAGGCGTCAACAAGAGTAAAGGATATGACCATGTACCTTGTAGTCATTTTATACTTTCAAACTTTTAGAACTTGGAACTTAGTCCTTAACATTTAAAACCCGTCCTAGAACTACTCAACCATGCCAATTTTGTAGGTTCTCTTGCAAAAACATTAATTATGATGGCTCATATTGCATTATGTGCGCAAGTATAATTGGATATTCTTCCAAGGTTTCTTTCGTTAGAAACTTGCTTTATGTCTTACTTGAATAAATGAGGAGAAGTATATAAGCGGAGGAATAGTTTCTATTACATAATCTGCGAAAATCTTTTGGACAAACCACTCCCATTAATTAACTATCCAAATTCAAGTTTATAAAGGTAACTAGTAAAAAAAAATAAAAAATTACACTACCTTTGTACCTTGTATAAGTCCAAAAGAGAATGTGAAGTTAAACCAAAGCATACGCGTAGTTCATATCTCTGATCTATATAATATACTAACTTTAGGTTCTCTCGTTGATTGAGGTCTACTTATCCCAAGTATTTGTATATAAAAATATAAAAATCTGATGTATTCTAAATGAGTTCATATTATGATGACAATTAGTGCATTAAAAAATTGCAATATTTTTTATTTAATTACTTTTTTTTGTCGATCCTACTTTAACTCTTACTCTCAAACTTTTGTCTTGCCTCTTTGCAAGGTATGGGATTTGAAACCCACACTTGAAGCGATACAGGTCTATGGGGCATCGATCAATTTTATTAATCAAATTGCAAGGAAAATTGCGCAATTTTTCTTGCAATTCATCAATTAGAAATGTAGGAGGAGCAAAAAAATGTATTCCATTCTATCGTTAATAAGATAAAGTCTCTAATATCTAACATCATCAAGAGACTTATAAAAAATTACGGATAAAATAAAGAAAAAAAATGAGAATGCCTTATATCATATGTTCATGTGCATCAATTTGTGGATGGATCATCTGGCTTGTGTGACTCGCGCCACTTAATAAGTAAAGCCAAATTTAAGGTTTGGGAAATGATACTAATACTATCATAACTTTGTATAGGATCTATTTTGGTGCCATAACTTCAAAAAAGAAAAAAAAAAGAAGCATTTATTTGAGTGTTCTCAATAATTTTCCTTGCCTAAAAAACCCACTTGGCATTACTTATCATAAAATTGTTCCACGTGGCTTGGAAAATGATATAATTAAAAGTGTACAGAGCACGTCATTTAATCGTTTTCCTGGCCTTTTGACAAAAAGAAAAAAAAAAAATCTTTTTCCTTGCCTTATTTTCACAATTTGGGGCTAAACTAGGTTTCAGTCGACCTACAGAGCAAGCGTTGCATCCAAATCAAACAGCAAAAGTGATGTTCTTACATCCACACAGAGTGAACTGTTTACTGCTAAACCATTTGTTTGGTCCGAATGCAACGCCCCATTTTCACGTCGTCTTCGTCTTCGTCTTCATCTTCTCTCTCAAGTCAAGATGGATGATTTGCTGAGTTATTATTGGTTTTGATTTATTTATGAAAATAGTTTTGGCTTCTGCGTTATTTACTTTTGGTAAGAAAAACATCCTCTTATGGTTTTGTCTTGGATCTTTAGAGACTATTATTATAATTATTTTGTTTAGATGTTGGTGTGAGGTACTGACACTTGCGTAGTTTAAAATCTTGAACCATTTCATAAGTAAGTTAATTTAGCTGCATAAATGTTGATTGTTCTGAATTCATTTTGTGCAAAATAAATTTTTTCAACGAAGATCTAAAGAACAAAAGGCATACCTGTATTAGTACTTGTATTGATAGTCTACTTCTAACTGGACAGGAGATAAAAAAGTATATATTGTGAGATTTTGTGCACAGCTATGTCTGCAAGCTGAAGACAAAGAAGGGTTCCGTTAAAGTTTCAAAAGGAAAAAAAGGAAGGGAGATTTTTGCTCGGCAAAATGACGCAGGTTCAGGTTCAGCCTTAGAAGAATGCGGCGCCAGGAGTGCATGCGGGGCCAAACCAGTAGGCGATGATGTCGCTCTGTGTTGACGATCTGGAATCAAATGTCACTGATTCCCAGCTTTACGATATGTTCAATCAGGTCGGCCAGGTGCCTCGATTTGTGTCTGTAGGAACCTGACCATGCGGCGACCGCTGGGCTATGGTTATGTTAATTATTGCGACCGGATTGTTGCTGCTTGGGCTTTGGAGGTGTCGAACTTTATTCCTCTTAATGAGGAGCCAATTAGGATTATGTATTCTTGGCGCGATCTTAGTATCCATAAAAGTGGGGCTGGAAATATGTTCATCGAGAATTTGGACAAGGGAAATGACCTAAAAGCATGACATGGTGCATTTTCCACTTTTGGGAATATCGTCTCTTGCAAACTTGCTACAGATTCTCCTGGTCAATCAAAAGGCAATGACTTTGTGCCAAAACGTGGAATCTGCTCAGAAAGCTGTAGAGAAGCTAAATGGCATTTTATTGAATGACAAGCTAGTATATGCAGGACAGTAAGAATTTGGGATAAATACACCATCAGTGCCATAAGTTGTGTACGGCGCTTACTTTGGTGCCAAAAGTTTCTGTCGGATCACTTAAGTGCCAAAAAGTTTGAAAACGCTCACTTTGGTGCCAACTCCGATCCGGTTGGCCGGAAATCCGATGTGGCACTTTTTTTTTATCAATTTTTGAAGCTGATGTTGCTCGCCGGAGAGCACAGTCAGCATCCTAACACCAAAATGACGCCGTTTGGTGTCTCCCCCAATTCAAAACCCTAAATTTCCGGCCAGTCGCCGTCCTCGACGGCCCTAGCGCTTGGCCGCCGCGGCTCGACCCCGACCCCGACCTCGACCCCGACCCCGGCCCGACGATGGCCACTCGGCGGCCGCGGCTCCGACCTCGCCTCGACCGCGACGATGGCCACTCGGCGGCCGCGGCTCCGACCCCGACCTCGACCCCGACAATGGCCACTCGGCGGCCGCAGCTCTGACCCCGACCCCGACCGCGACGATGGCCACTCGGCGGCCGTGGCTCCCACCCCGACCATGACGATGGCCACTCAGCGGCCGCGGCTCGACCTCGACCCCGATGATGGCCACTCGGTGGCCGCGGCTCCGACCCCGACCCCGACCCTGACGATGGCCACTCGGCGGCTGTGGCTTCGACCCCGACCCTCACCCCAACCCCGACGACGGCCACTCGGCGGCCAAGTCAAAGGCCGTGATCTAGCTGGTGTTCGGGGAGGCCGCCGACGTCGGAAAAACCCTAATGAGTTAAACGGCGTCGTTTTTGTGAGGCCATCCATGTAGGACGGCAAAATGATGTCGTTTTCTTAAGGAGGACCGAAAACGACATCGTTTAAAGGCCTTGTCGATTTAAAAAAAAAAAAATCACGTAATCATTTTGGCCGAGATCTTTCACTGATGGCACCAAAGTGATAGTTTTTCCTCCGATTTGGCACTTAAGTGATCCGACGGAAACTTTTGGCACCAAAGTGAGTGCCGTACACAACTTATGGCACTGATAATGTACTTTTACCATAAGAATTTAGTTGAAAACAGCTACTCCGCCACTCTTTTCTTCAAGTTATGAGGATATCAACAACGATAGACGAATGTATAAGAGATCATCATTGATCTCACCGTTCAATCTGATTTTACAGTAATTCCAGAAGTTATAAGAATTCCAATCCAAACCAGTCTAATATTTTATTGGAAGCTTCCTTCTCTTCCTAATAAAGTATATCAATCAAATGACATGCTTTTTCAACAATTAGCTCATTCTTTGGTTCATGTAAGAATTCTAGAGATAAGTGCGTGCCTTCAAGGAGATCATCAGTCCTCTCTTTGACTTCATATTGACAGCAGCACAACTCACAACACCTGAAGGCTTCCATGAAAGATCACTTGGAAGCTTTTCTCAAATGAAAATTCACCACTAACTAAAATCCGACATCGATTACTGCATGAGATGACAGCCTCGGCTGCTGCGTATGAACTTCTTGAATTTCTAGTGGCGAAGACCTCTTTGGAGCACTTGTTGGGTAAACTGCTATTGGACTTGAACATGCTGTCATGGAAATATCTACACTGACTACTATGATGGTTAGCATTTGATTGATTAAAACGTGTCTTCATTATACTCCTTCTTAGGTTTGATTTAAATTGCTTTAATTTGAACCGAAGGAAAATCTCTCCTCTTCTCTCTCATCCTCGCTATCTGGGGGAATTCATTTCTTTCTGATCTTTTTGTCTTGTGACAACACGACTATTTTTTTATTTGTTCAAGGTCTTCAGATCATAATAACCTCCACCTCCCCACTTCCCTAGTATGACCAATAGACCTGATCATCATGCCTATAACTGGACTTGCTTCGATGATCACTAGAAACATCTGACTTTCAACACTTCATGGTCTAATAGTCATACGATATTAGTCAGCACAAGCAGCCAAGTAGGGCTTATACAGCGGAGCATCACAGGCTGATAAAAAAACCAGCAAATCTTCGATGAAAGTTCTACCGAGCAAGCTCGTGAAAAACTTTATTTGCAGCGTCGAGGGTTCTAGGAGAAAGATATTTACTAGCACTTAAACAATTCTTTTATATCTCGCCTTTGTTAATTCTTGTATAGCTTGTTGCCTTCTTGATATCATGGGGCCAAACTTCGACCATGATTCTAATCAAATTGAATTCTGCCCTTTCGAATTCTCTTCAATGGTTTCTTTCTTTCTTATTGAATTGGCCCACATGAATTGAAACTTGCCGATACTTATTCACATCCAATATCATTGGGACATTAAATTTGCATGAACCACGCTAAAGTTTGAATGCGGAATTCTAAGCAGGTTATTTAGAAGAATAGACAGCGATAGGAGGTGACATACATTATCTTTCATTCTAGATCTTATGTTTGTAGACAAAATGATTGTTTATTGGATCCACCCACGTCCTTATGGACAACTTCTGTACATAATTTATTTCCTTGTAAGTAACGACACTAACAATTATGGTTACATTTAGTAGTCAAGATAAAATTTATGATAAAGTTGAATATAAGAGGATAAAGTTGAATATAATCAACCTATCCTGTGTTTGGTATTTATCCAAAATCGGATAATTGTATATTAAAGAGATATAACCTGAATAAAATTATGTCAAGCAAGAGGTGGATAAAAGCGGATAGAATTTTTGATGCAACCCATATTCAAGACCAACTCATTCAACCAAGAAGATTGGCACAAATTCAAAATTGACAGCACTCTCATTAAAAAGCGCCTCATCAATAAGGCCTCATCTTTGACTTGTCATAAAGAATTTGTCATTTACCATGCATTGAAGCTTGCATTAAGACTCTTTGGGAGAACCACAATTATTGGAAATATTGCACATTTAATAACTTTTAGTTTCTATGTAACTTATAGTTTCTAGGCTTGACTTTAGTCTCTTACTCTTTTGTATTTGGCAAAAGATCGCTTCAAGTGCCATGGCACAAAGGGACACTTAAGTGCCAAAACTTATGAAAGTGACACTTGTTGTCACGCCCCGAACCCCGAGACACATGAACAACCCGCCATGGTCATACAAATGCGACATCCCCAGGTGGTGTCGCCGACCCAATTAATTTATTATGCGCATACGGAACGTGCTATAAAACCCCGACAAAAACTCACGAGATAGGAAGGCGGGGAAATCAACACATTCATAAACGAGCGTACTAACATAGATAAACATCATTCCATAGATTACATATATTCCAACATGGTCAGCTTACAAAAAAGGGATCAGTTCACCAAAAAAAAGAAGCGATCCTAAGACTACTAGTCGGACTCGCTCTTCGATCCCACTTCAGAATGAGCAGCCTCCGGAGACGAGGGGTCCTCCAGCCTACCATCAGGAGGGTCATCTACTCCTTCTCCTAGGATGGCTTCCATGATAGCGAGATGGAATATCAAAACTACTAAGTGGACCAATCCACGAAACCATTGGGCCCAAAACGAAACCAAGCCCTATATCTATGAGGTACCCTAATGCCAAGCCCTCCCGGGACCCAAATCGTGGTCCTAACCAGCTCATAGATCCAATGGCCCTCGGGATCGGGACAACCGAACTTCGCTTCGTACTATGCACGGGAAGACCATAACGCTCGGGGTTCGCCATCTACGGTCCTGAAATTTTGGCCACAACGGGGTGAGACATTGTCTCGGCAAGTTCAACCCCTAAACCCTATTAGAAAGAAAATACACCCCGGGTGGCCTAGCCACCTCACACAGAAGACTTACCTCGTCTTAATTCCCCCCTGCAGGTTAGCACAATTTATACCACAAAATCTCAGGCGATCATGAGAATTTAAAACAATTGGGATACCAACACTTTAATATTAATCACAATCGCACTCAGCACGCATTCCAATTATTAATCACCGCCACACAAGGGCATAGCCTACTCGAAATTCAGCTATCTACTGACATTAATTGCCAGGCATCGCCTCCCTCCCTTGGAGCGCGGCTTTGTCTCTACGTCGACGGCATTCCCGAAGGAGCATAGGTCCAGTCGACCTAGCCTCTACTGCGACCCGAGCCTCGTCACTAAGTTTAGAATCAGGTCCAGTTGGCCTAGCCTCCTTGTGACCCGAGTCTCATCACTAAGTCGACGGCAATTCTAAAGGAATACGGAGTCCGGTCGGCTTAGCCATCTATGCGACCGAGTCGTTCAACCAGACACGACAATCAAAACTGACCTCCGGACACTCCACATTTCATTCATATACTCCAATCACAACATTAATCCTTAACATCCAATTTTTGCATCAAAACCCGACTCTTGGGTTTTTATGAGTAAAATCCCTATTTATCATATTAAATAGTCGATTTGCCACATCCATTCATCAAATTCAAATTCTAAATGCACAGCAGCGATCAGCACGAAATTCTAAGCAATTGAGGTCAAAAATAATTTTTAAAATTTTTTTTTTGGAATATAATATATTATAAAAAAAATTCCAGAATTTCGAAGTATTTAATTAAATAAAAAATAAACCCTTTTATGTCCCATCAAGGATTAAAATAATATAACCACTCAATTATCTTTAATTAAACACATTCTAATCTAATCACACCTCTTAATCTAATCCACAATTAAAGTAAACTAATCTAACCACCTAAACTCACTTAACTTAGGCTAAGCACACTTAGGGCATCATTAACCCTCTAATCAAGATTTAGTGAGTTAAACTCACCGGAATCGCTTTCCGACGAGTCCCCGGTGAAGAGGACGGCGAGCCCGACGACAAACCTTCTCGGGCGACACCAAAGGAGGCCGGGAAGATACCCAAAGCGGGCCTTGAAGTCCTAGATCTAGGCTGGAAGTCCGCCACTTGTCCAAGGCTGAATGGAGGGGATTCGGCGGCGGTTCGGGCTAGAAACCGGTGGAGGCGGGCGGCGCGGCTCGAGCGGGAGGGAGCGGCGGCTCCGGCGGTCCTCCGGCGACCCTGGCGGCGGCGACGCGGCAGGCGGGCGGAGGGGCGCGCATGGGCTCGGGAGAACGGCGACGGCAGCGGGCCGGACGGCGAGGCGCGTGGACGGCGCGGGCGGGCGGTGGCCGCGGCGGCGACGGGCCGCGACGGACGGCCCGGCGAAGGGCGCGCGTCGGCTGGCTTTGGCTGGCCGGATTTGCACACTTCCCCTTTCCTCTTTCTCTCTCTCTCTCTCTCTCTCTCTCTTCTCAAGGTTGAAGATGATGTTGATGGGTGTTCCCTTTCCAAGAAGCCATCTCCACCCTCCACTTGTCCAATTCTTCTTCAATCTTGGCCAACCACCATGACATAGGGTGATGTCATCTTCCACTAAAATTCAAATCCTCCACAACTATCTTCAATAGGTCCAATTTCATTTTCCGCCGGGGGCATAAAACCTTGTACAACAATTCCTTCAATTCCAATCAATTCTCTTCAAATTGAGTCCAATTAAAATCCATAAAATTAATCCATGTTCCTCATAAGATATGTGACACCCCAGGACTTCCAATTGTTGAATTCACTTTCAATTTCACGGTTAATTTCACTCTGGCACGATATTAGCGCGTCCTACCCTACCGGGTAGCTTTTTAGAAATTTTCGTGCAATTGACCTGTGGTTGATCAAATCAAGCCACAATGTCCATCTTTGATACATTGGCGACTCTCGGTTGTCGTGGAAATCTCAAGGTTTCAGTTACGGACACAGGGGACCCAATCGACAGAAAAGCCGACCCAATGCCGACCGACAAGAAAGGCAACTGGGTGGAATCACCCACACTTGATCACCTGCTTCTATCGAGTCAACCTATCTCCGGTTTCTAATCAATTTTTAATTGTGCCATAATGACCCTTGCAGATTAGCTCGATCGAAAGGTCGTTTCCTGGTCAAATTCTCGAGTCTAATGCATTATAATCTCTTACCGGCTTCACCCGATAAATTAGTTTTCACATGAGTGGCCAACTCAAGGAAAAAGAACAATATGTGCAAAGATGAAATGCCCATCTAAATTTTACTAAAAATAGAATTGGAAAAATCGGGATGTCACACTTGTCGCGACCTCTTTTTTTTCCGGCGCCCGTTTCGGGGCGGGCGCCTTGCGGAGGCTAATGGCTCGGCTGAATTTAGTTATGCCCGGACTCTCCCAAGTCCACCAATTCACGACTTAATGGTCCAAGTCTTTTAACCTATAAATAAATTTTAAAACGGAGTCGCTACTAATTGATTTGGGGTGGGTTGATTAGAAACCCATGCGAAGTATTGGGAGAAATATTCGCTCTGCGCAACCGAGAGAAATTAGGATCGGGGACTTGATTACATAAGTTAATCACTAATGCCCTTTCGGTACCTAATCTTGTTTAAACCCTAAGGTTTTTGGATGTTTGAGGGATTTTCCATGCATTTTCGGGAGGAAAAATATTTTTTGAGTCTTTTCCTCATTTTTTTTTTGGACATAAAAGGGATTTTTGGATTTTTGGGTATTTTTTAGAAAATACAAGTCTTTTTGGCATTTTATGAAAATTTTTGGCATTTTATGAATTTTGACTTTTTTTTTTTGGATTTTTGGCATTTTTTTGGAAAATATGAAACATTTTTAATTTTTTTGATTTTTCGGACAATAAAATATTTTTAATATTTTTTTAATATTTTCGGAAAATATAGTATTTTTTATTTTTCTTGATTTTTTGATTTTTTTGAAAATAAATTACTTATTTTTATTTATTTATTAAAATATTATTTAAAATAATAAAAGAAAAGCCGACCGGGTCAAAGTCCGCGGGTTGGGTCCGACACGGGTTGTTGACCCGAAGCACGGCGAGACGGGCCCGCTTACGCGGCCCGACTCTTTTTTTTTTAATTTTTTGTTTTATTTATTAAAACGGCTCAATGGCCCGTCGTTTTGGGAGCGGTCCGGCCCGACCCGACGACCCAAATAAACCCTACCCAGATCCGACCCGAATTCCGCAATGACCCGGTTTTGCGAGGAACCTTACCCGACCCGGATCCGACCCTACGACCCGGTTTCCAACCACCCCAAATCGCGTAAAACACTACCCGCTTCCGGCCCGGATCGGACCCGATGACCCGGGACCGCGACCCGAAAAATTGAGAAACCTAGGGTTTCGATTCGCGCGCCGAGGGGGAAAGAAGTGTCGCCGGGGTAATGGCGGCGACGGCGCGATGGTGGAGGTGGTGACGATGGCGACGGCGGCGACGGTGATGACGACGACCCTTATTACCCGTGGCGAGGTGGCGAGATGGTGAGCGGGAGGGCTCCCGACGGTCGCGACGGCGGGTCTCGGCTTCTCGGATCGGGGTCCTCCTTTTTCGGACTCCTCTCACTCAAGCTCCGATCTCTTCCTTCTCCCTCAGATCTGGGCTTGCGAGCGCTCGGGCCTCCCTTGAAGTCTCTCGGGGGAAGTTCACGACGCTCGCTCGCTTTCGATCGCTCTCTCTCTCAGCCTCCACCCGCTCGGATCTCTTCCCTTCGGGCTCGCTCGCCGCCGGCCTCCCCCGAAGTCTCTCGGAAGGAGGTCACTTGAGCTCGCGACCCGACTCTCGTCTTGCTCGCTCTTTGAGCTCCCGAAGTCTCTCGGGAATCCCTCCGAGCTTGCTGGCGTCCTCTCTCTCCTCTGTGTGTTCGTCCGTGCCTCGTCGAAGGAGATTGACAGCCTATTTATAGGCCGAGGGGCTGTCGGTCGACGGAGTTCGACCGTCGGTCGCCGCGGCCTTCGCCGGCCGAACCGGCATCCCATCTGACGCCAGCTACCCCCTGCAAGTCCCCATCCGACGCCAGCTGCCCCCTGCTCCACGTGCGCTCTTGTTCCTCCCTACCCCGGCGTCGCGCCTCCGGCGCATGCTGCCCACCCAGTCGGGCGAGGAAGGAGATGAAGGTGCGGGCCGGGTTGCGGGTTGGGCAGGCAGAGGCCTAGAGGAGGGGCTGCTTTTTCTGTTTTTCTGTTTTTTGCTTTGTTTTGTTGTTTTTATATGGTTTTTTTTTTTCTTATCCGAAAAGACAAAAAAAAATAAAACTTAATTAATAAAATAAACCTAAATAAAATTAAGGCGTCAACAGCTGCCCCTCTTTGAAGGTGAGCTCGCAGAGGTTGCATTCAAAGACAACCGATGCCTAAATTTTATCCGTGCATGCGTAGCAGATTATATTTTATTTGGGACCTATCATTCTATGCGGAAAATGAGCAATATAACTTTAAATATACTAAGATAGATAAGAAGATACCCGTAGTTACTTACCGGGAGTGAGTGAGATAGGGTGTGAACCCCAAGTTTGGCAAGTATCAATGTGTCATCTTACCTGGCGATATGAGGAGGTTGCTTTTCCAGGACTCGAACCATTCTTCGGTCGCCCGTTAGAGCAATCAGTGATTTGTCGGGGACCCGAACCATTCTTCGGTTGCCTGTTAGAGCAATCAGATGTTTGTCGAGGACTCGAACCTTTCTTCGGTCACCTTGACGGGAGATGCGCCGACCTTTCCCAGGGCATCTGTTGGTGGGTGCCTGATCTTTATCAAGGACACCAGTTAGTACCCGACCTTTCTAGGGAGATGCGCCGACCTTTCTTAGGGCATCGATTTGTGGGGGTGTCTGACCTCTGTCAAAGACACCAATTGGTACCCGACCTTTCTCGGGAGATGCGCCGACCTTTCTTAGGGCATCTATTTTGTGGGGGTGTCTGACCTCTGTCAAAGACACCAGTTGGTACCCGAGCTTTCTCGGGAGATGCGTCGACCTTTCTCAGGGCATCTATTTTGTGGGGGTGTCGACCTCCGTCAAGGACACCAGTTGGAACTCCGACCTTTCTCGGGAGGATGCACCGACCTTTCTCAGGGCATTTGTTCTGGAAGATACCTTGGGTATTTGTGAAGGTTTCTCATCTCCTCGTAGTTGGGAATATCAAGGACGCACCTCACGTATTCGTGAAGGTCTCCCACCTCCTGGCAATTGGGAATATCGAGGACGTACCTCACATATTTGTGAAGGTCTCCCACCTTCTGAGAATATCGAGGACGTACCTGAGATATTTGTGAAGGTCTCCCACCTCCTGGCAATTGGAAATATCGAGGACGTACCTCACATATTCGTGAAGGTCTCCCCACCTCCTGGCAATTGGGAATATCGAGGACGTACCTCGCATATTCATGAAGGTCTCCCACCTCCTGGCAATTGGGAATATCGAGGACGTACCTCTCATATTCATGAAGGTCTCCTACCTCCTGGCAATTAGGAATATCGAGGGCGTACCTGGGATATTCGTGAAGGTCTCTCACCTCCTGGTAGTGGGAATATCGAGGACGTACCTGAGATACTCGTGAAGGCGTCTCACCTTTTTGGAAATTGGGAATATCAAGGACGTACCTCGCATATTCGTGAAGGCCTCCTGCCTTCTAGAAATTGGGGAATATCGAGGACGTACCTGGGATATTCATGAAGGTCTCTCACGTCCTGGTAATGGGAATATCGAGGACGTACCTCACATATTTGTGAATGTCTCACACCTTCTGAGAATATCGAGGACGTACTTAAGATATTCGTGAAGGTCTCCCACCTCCTGGCAATTGGGAACATCGAGAACGTACCTCGCATATTCATGAAGGTCTCCCACCTCCTGGCAATTGGGAATATCGAGGACGTACCTCACATATTCATGAAGGTCTCCCACCTCCTGGCAATTGGGAATATCGAGGGCATACCTGGGATATTCGTGAAGGTCTCTCACCTCCTGGTAGTGGGAATATCGAGGACGTACCTGAGATACTCGTGAAGGCGTCTCACCTTTTTGGAAATTGGGAATATCAAGGACGTACCTCGCATATTCGTGAAGGCCTCTTGCCTTCTAGGAAATTGGGAATATCAAGGACGTACCTCGCATATTCGTGAAGGCCTCCTGCCTTTTGGGAAATTAGGAATATCAAGGACGTACCTCGCATATTCGTGAAGGCCTCCTGCCTTCTGGAAATTGGGGAATATCGAGGACGTACCTGGGATATTCGTGAAGGTCTCTCACCTCTTGGTAATGGGGAATATTGAGGATGTACCTTGGATATTCGTGAAGGTCTCTCACCTCCTGGTAAATGGGAATATCGAGGACGTACCCGGGATATTCGTGAAGGTCTCTCACCACTTGGTAAATGGGAATATCGAGGACGTACCCGGAATATTCGTGAAGGTCTCTCACCTTTTTGGAAATTGGGAATATCGAGGACGTACCTGGGATATTCGTGAAGGTCTCTCACCTCCTGGTAATGGGGAATATCGAGGATGTACCTTGGATATTCGTGAAGGTCTCTCACCTCCTGGTAAATGGGAATATCGAGGACGTACCCGGGATATTCATGAAGGTCTCTCACCTCCTGGTAAATGGGAATATCGAGGACGTACCCGGGATATTCGTGAAGGTCTCTCACCTCCTAGTAGTTGGGAATATCGAGGACGTACCTGGGATATTCGTGAAGGTCTCTCACCTCCTAGTAGTTGGGAATATCGAGGACGTGCGTCGGATATTCATGAAGGTCTCTCACCTCCTGGAAACATAAGCTCGAATGTGGCACGAGTCTTACCTGAGTGATCGCAGGCGCATAATGTGGTGGAATACTTGAGTAGCTGCTAGTATTCAATGACATAAATTTGAGGACAACTCGGACAGGCCGAGTGTCACGGAAATGGAGTATCCGAACAGTGGTCGGTACTCAAAGAGAAGAGGATACTTGGACAGTTACAAGCATCCAAATTTTAAAGATAATTTGAATAGGTTAAGAGTCAAGGAAAGTGAGTACTTGAGTAGTGACAATCACTTGAAAACAGGGGGATGCTTGGACAATTGTAGATATCGATACTTGGGGGACGATTCGAACGAGCTGAGGATCGGTAAGAGGGAGTACCTAGACAGTGATAGGTACTCGAAGATAAAGGGATACTTGGTCAGTCACAAGTATCAATACTCTGGGGACAACTTGAACAAGCTGAGTGTTAATAAGAGGGAGTACTCGATGAGTGGTGGGTACTCTGATGACCCGGTTCCCGCGAGGAACCCTACCTGACCCGGATCCGACCCTACGACCCAGTTTCCAGCCGCCCCAAATCGCGTAAAACCCTACCCACTTCCTGGCCCAGATCCGACCCGACGACCCGGGACCGCGACCCGAAAAATCGAGTAACCTAGGGTTTCTGATTCGCGGCGCCGAGGGGGGGAAAGAAGTGTCGCCGGGGCAACAGCAGCGATGACTGCGATGGTGGAGGCGGTGATGATGGCGACGGTGATGATGGCGACCCTTATTACCTGTGGCGAGGTGGCAGATGGTGAGCGGCGGCAGAGGGCTCTCGACGGTCGCGACGGCGGGTCTCGGCTTCTCAAATCTGGTCCTCCTTTTTTCGACTCCTCTCACTCAAGCTCCGATCTCTTCCTTCTCCCTCAGATCTGGGCTTGCGAGCGCTCGGGCCTCCCCTGAAGTCTCTCGGGGGAAGTTCGCGACACTCGCTCGCTTTCGATCGCTCTCTCTCTCTCAGCCTCCACCCGCTCGGATCTCTTTCCTTCGGGCTCGCTCGCCGCCGGCCTCCCCGAAGTCTCTCGGAAGGAGGTCGCTTGAGCTCGCGACCGACTCTCGCCTTGCTCGCTCTTTGAGCTCCCCCAAGTATCTCGGGAATCCCTCTGAGCTTGCTGGATTCCTCTCTCTCCTCTGTGTGTTCGTCCGTGTCTCGTTGAAGGAGATCGACGGCCTATTTAGAGGCCGAGGGGCGGCCGGTCGACGGAGTTTGACCGTCGGTCGCCGGGGCCTTTGCCGGCCGAACCGGCGTCCCATCCGATGCCAGCTACCCCCCCGCATGTCCCCATCCGACGCCAGCTGCCCCCTGCTCCACGTGCGCTACATCGTTCCTCCCTTCGCCGGCGTCGCGCCTCCGGCGCATGCTGCCCACCTAGTCAGGCGAGTAAGGAGATGAAGGTGCGGGCCGGGTTGCGGGTTGGGCCGGCGGAGGCCCAGAGGAGGGGCTGCTTTTTCCGTTTTTCTGTTTTTTTGCTTTGTTTTGTTGTTTTTATATGGTTTTTTTTTTCTTATCCGAAAAGACAAAATAAAATAAAACTTAATTAATAAAATAAACCTAAATAAAATTAAGGCGTCAACAACACTTAAGTGCCACATTTTAAGAAAAGTGGGACACCTGAGTACCACCTTCGGGGAAGTCGGTCGGAAATCATATGTGACAATTAAATATTAATATATCTCGCCGAGGTGGCGTGCCGGAGAGCTGACTCAGCTCTAATTCACCCAAAACGACGTCGTTTCTATAGTTGGCCAAAATAGAGTCTTCAAATCGGCCAAAACGACGTCATTTTGGCATTATTTGAATTTTAATATAATATAAAAATTAATTAAATTAAAATTAAAAAAAAAATTTATATTTATTTAAAAAAACGCGGAGGAGGAGGAGGATGGCAGCGGTGGCTAAGGGCCGAGCCCTTGCCGCCACCGCTTCCTCGTTGTTGCCGAAGGTGGGGAGGGTCACCGGGGCCACCGAGCCCGGCCAGGGCCGCAGCCCCGCCGACCGGGCGGCGAGGGTTACGCGTGTGCCCTCGCCTAGATCTGCTGAGGGTCGCCGGCCCTTGCTTGACCCCCCAGTAGGCGGCGGCCCTTGGGTTGGCTGGGCAAGGGCCGGTAACCCTCGCGCAGATCTAGGGCGAGGGCACGCAGCCCCGCCGCCGGCCGACTAGGGCCGCTAGCCCTCGGTTAGGGCTCGGCGGCCTCCGTCGACCCTCCCCCACCTCCTCGACGATGGAGGGGAGATGGCGGCGGCGGCGGCGAGGGCCGAGCCTCCCCGCCGCCGCCCTCCCTCCTCCTCCTCCCCCCCCTCTTTTTTTTTTCCTCCTCCTCCTCCCTCCTCCTTAGCCACCGGTCGGCCGAGGTCGCCGACCCTTAGCTAGGGCCCGACGACCCCGGTCGACCCTCCCCCCTTCGTCGCCGGCCCTTGCCCTTGGCGGCGGGAGGCGGTGGGGGCCGAGGGCTCGGCCCTTAGCCGCCTCCCTTTTTTTTTATAAATATTTTAAATATTTTTAATATTTGTATTTTTTATAAATGTTTTAAATAAATTTAATTTTAAATTTTAATTTAATTAATTTTTATATTAATTTTTTACCACGTCGCACCACAACGACGCCGTTTTGTACTTGCTTCGGCGGAAAATTGACACGTCAACGTTTTGGCTGGATTTTGGCCGGATTGGCGTTTATGTGATTCATTTTGCTCCGATTTTAGCACTTAAGTGTTACTTTCGTAAGTTTTGGCACTTAAGTGTCCCTTTGTGCCAACTTATGGCACTCTAGGGGTCTGCGCTTCTTTGTATTTCTATAAAAGGTTGTCGAACCTCTGTAAATTCAAGACCGAATTTGATTAATGAAAACTTGCTTAATGCAATTATCTTGAACCTTGAAGAGTTCAAACTCCCTTGAAAACCAAGAAGAGTTTTCACTCCATCCTTGAAGAGTCGCTTCTTTTAAAGCCTGCATCCTTAAAGAGTTGCAGCCATCAATCTTGAAGAATGTATGCTATTTCAACTTCCTTGGAGGCCTAGAAGAGCAACCATTGAAGTTTCTATCCTCTTTTTTCATTTTGCTTATTCCTATTTCGCCCACTTCCATCAAAATTTGACAAGTCTATAGTACTACTCTGAGAAAAACTAAAACACGAAAGTTGTAGATCTTTGAGCCTCCGTACTTTTGGCTTTGGAATTAGGTTATTTTGATTTGAATTGACAAAGTTATGCCCATTTTCCTGAGCTTGCGTAGAATAGAAATTTCTGCTCGCTTTTGTATTTAAGTTCTCATACGTGTGAGTCACTCTCCCAATCCTATTGTTTGAGTAGGCCACCTTGGGCTACATCAATTCCTAATATCCATAACATAAAGGTTATTTTTCTTGAATAATAAAATTGTTAAATTAATAAAACTAAAATAATATTTGAGTATAAATAATATTTGTATTCTAATATAAAAATTTCAAAATAACAAAAAAAATCAACAATTTTGTTTTTATTTAATCATATTTTATTTATATATTCAAATTTCTTTCTATCTTATGATATAAATTCCATATATATAACCTTACCAAAAAATAAAAATAAAAATTCCATTTATGTAAATATATATTTAGAATTTATATTATTTATTACATATTTTGGATAAATTAGTATATTTTACTATTTAATCAAATTTTATTAGAATATGACAGAAGGGGAAAAAAGAATAAAAAAAAAGAGAGGGAAAAAACAATAAAAATGAAGTAGGCAAAAATGTTGTAAGAGATTCTTACCATTTTTGTTTGTGTAATTTCTAAGTTTATTTACACCGATATGTTATCCGGAGCAAACAATGAATATTATAAGATGTAAAAACATCCGGCTTTATTGCTATAATTCATCAAACAGTAGATAGGATGTATTAAAATTCTTGAATTTTTTTATCAAATCGAGTTTTATCTTAACTAGAAATCTAGACAACTAAACGCAACCTATGTGTTTCCTTCACCATGTTTTTTTTTTGGGCAGTGTTTCCTTCACCATGTTAACAAAGCCAAAATTGCTTGTACGGGAGGCACCAAAAACATGAGTCAATCTTTTTCTCTCTGGTTTTTTCTCTCTGGTTTCCCTTTCTCATCCATTTTGCGGAAGTAGCATTGGTTGTTATGAGGTGATTTCCCTGGCCAAAACACTTCCGCATTGCCTATTTGCATTTATTACCTATGACGCTTTTTGATCTAGGGTGACTGTACTACTGCGGCAAGCTATGGAGATTGGAGATCGGTAGTTCTGGTGTAGTTAACGTGGAGCACTTTCTCCTATTTGGCAGATGGTTGAATCCATGCAGTTGTCACACCAATTAAGAGTTGCTGTTAATTTTCATGTATCAGGAGATATATGAGATTTTAATGTTTTTGGCCAAGATTTGTTTTTGAGGAACATGAAAGAGCAGAAACGCCATCGATTCCTCTCCGACATCCTGGTAATAGTTTCCTTCTATAGAGAATCGGGACTAAGTTGTGCAGTTGGACTCTCTGGCCCAACAGAGAATTTAATTGAAGATTTCACGTTGAACGTGATACTGAGTTGATTATTACTAGATTCTCGTGGACAGCCTATCAATAGGTTCTGGAGGAGGCAAACCCCTCCTAAGCAAGACATCGGTATCAAATTGGCATAGTCTCTTAAGGCTTTTGAATTCAAGGCGGATAGTGCTCTCTCAAGTGAATAACAATCAAGATTCAGGTTTGTCTAATCGACATCTGACCTCATAGAGCGCCATTGCTCTTAGCTCTGCTGCTTTTCTACGCAATTTCTTGTTGCGATAAGATGTTGAAGAGATTTGTCCTGTTTTTGGTGATGGTGTGTTTTTGTTTGGCTTTCGTTCTGTGGTAGATTGTCCTTTCAATTGCATTTGTTCAACATAGTTTTTTGATTTACTGGCATCCAGTTGATTTCACTTTTCTTGCTTGTCGTGGAATGAAGTGCGGAATTATTGTTGTTCAAGGCACAGCGGACAAGTAAGAACCATGTCACCAATCATATGTCTCTGGTCCTCCTGATTTCGGACGTAGAACGGCAACAAATGCAATGTGTCATGAAAGCATTCGCGCATGCGATTTCTTCACATTCTGGACATGTGCACTAATATGGGTTCTTGAAAATTTCAAATGCCATTACAGACTTTCCTTTCCCCACATTTTCTTTGGCCAATTCGTGCTGCAGAGCTTGCGGGAGAGCTATGCAGAGAAGACAGAGAGCGGTGGTTCTTCTTCGCGCCCATGCAGGAGAGGGATGCCAGAGGGAGGCGGCCCAGTCGGAGCATGGCCACCGGCTATTGGAAGGCCACCGGGTCTGCCACTTACATCTACTCGTCTAACGAAAAGGTGATCGGCCTGAAGAAGTCAATGGTTTTCTACGTAGGAAAACCTCCCACGGGAAGAAGATCCAGTGGAAGTTGAACGACTTCAGGGCCATTGAACTCTCGCTGACCAATCCCAATTCCATGAGCAGCAATATTTCCATTCCTAAGGTGAACCACTGTCTCTAAATTTGGACCTTTATTTCAACTTTTTCAAACATGGGATAAAATAACTTCTTGTACATGACACCAAGAAAATCCAATTTTCACTTTGAATAGTTGTTATTGTTTTGGTTTTCTGTCGTGCACTTCATCTCTGTGCCGTATAGTTGCGGACTAATAAATTTCCCTCTCTAGTTTAGTTTCTACTTGGACTTTCACAGAAAAATGCAAGAAACATTTTTCTGTGTTACAGCTGAGGCGTGAATTCATATTGTGCCGAGTGTACGTGGTGTCCGGGAGCTCTCGAGCATTTGATCGCCGGCCACCAAAAGTGGTGACTAGAGAGACAACATTCAAGGGTAGCGACGGCACTGCTTGCAGCATAGGTGATGGATGTGAAGATTCTGTTGGATGCAAATTACGCAATCCCAAGATCTCCATAACCAGAACAAGAACATGCATAATTGAGTAGAAAGATTAATGCACCTGTTTTGGGATCCATCAAACATAAAGCGGAAGCAGAAAAGGGATTACCCACTCATCGGGGATCCACGTATCAAATCCTTCTCCTCTATTGCTCTCCATATCACTGGCTCAATGAGGCGGCCCCCTCATGTTTAGCGTTAGGTAAACGCTCCTTAGGTGAGGATACATGTGAGAATTAGTGTTAGAGAAGAGACTTGAGCACTATTTATAGAGTTTCCAGCCAGGCCCTCTCATTACGGGTCAGGCTCAACTCGGCCCACACTAGCCAGCCCCATATTAGACTAATTAAGAAACCTTCTATCTCACCTTAGACCAACCCTGTTTTACGGTAACCGTAAAAATAGTAAATTACAATATCAATTAATTTAGTCCACATTAGGAAAACTCTTACATTCTCTCACTTGGACTATATTAATTGAAATCGTATCGTATGTGCGCACATTTGGTCCGTAGATAATTCTTAATAGTCAATCCTATCCCATAAAGTCTTAAACACCAAATCATGGCGGTAATCGTATGTATACACACAGAGCCTTCCATGGTCACAAGTGCTTTCAACTTTATTGATATGGATTCAATATGGTAGTGTGTCAAATGGATAACATCTCTCATAGAGAGATCCCATTTGTCGGTCGCCATTCTCTTACTTTAAGTGTCACAAAAATTTGTGCCACGAGAGAATGCCCATTCTCTTACCTTAAGCGTCACAAAAAACTTGTGCCACTAGAGAATGTCTTTATGGTTCCAACGAACCCACATATGCCTTGTCCTTACGGTTAACCTTTCTTTATGTATAACAAGGCATATGCACAAGGCTAATAACCGAATGCCCCTAGCCTTCACTCAAGGTTTATACAATACCTTGAGACTTTATCAATATGTATTTAACATAATAACAACACATTCAAAAATATTTTATTGAATGCAAAAGTTGATACATATCAAACCGTTACTAAATGTAACGAACACAGATGTAAACTTTATCAAAGTAAAGCCAAAATAGCTCCCACTAAACAACATCATCTCATGATATTCCTAGGCCCATGCTAATGACATGTCGCTCAAATACACATGGACGTAAGCATTTAGTTAGTGGATCCGCAACCATATCATCTGTGGAAATATATTATATTATAACGTCACATTTCTATACCGTTTCTTTATGTTGAAAAAATTTAACTGTCATATATATAGACCTCTTGAGACTTTTGTAGTTAATAAAAATACTACAAATTTATTGTCTCAATACAACTGTATGAGTCAATTCATAAAATTAAAAACGGTCAACTCCTTAATGAGGTTCTGGAGCCTAATAGCCCAAGTAACAACCTAAAAGAATGTTACCAACTCTACTTACATAGTAAACATAGAACTTTATTTACCGCACTTCCTGCTAACATAAATATATATTCTATTATTAATCTCATGTCATCATAACAGCTAGCAAAGTTTACATCTAAATACCTTACTAGTTGCAAGAATTGAACATGTCTATAAGTTAGCATATAATCTCTTGTCTTCTTTAAGTACCTTAAAACCTTCTTGGTAGCAATGCAGTGATCGCGTCTTGAATATAACTGATATCTGCCTTAAAGTCCGGTCACAAGGACGATATTTAGTCTAGTGCAAATTCAAGCATACATTATACTTTTAAGTGCACTGACACAAGGTACACCCTTTAACTAGATTTTCTCAATATTTAAATAAGGACAATGTGATAGATTCAGTCCATCACCTTTAACAACAGGAGCAATTCCTGGCTTGCATTGATGTAAATTGAATATTTCCAAAATACGATCAGCAAATGTCCTCTGAGATAAATCTAATAAAATATGGCAAGAACAATCCTTACGGATATTAGTGCAAAGACCAAGAGATGCCTCAAGGTCATTAATTGTAAACGAAATATCATATTCATAAAGTATGAGAAAAATAAATTTCCTCCCACTGACCTTGCAGTATATTAAATTACTTTGTTCCCAACTGAACAAAAAGACAACACTATGAAACTTTAATAATATTGCCTGGAAATTTACTTAAGACCATGAATAAGACTTTTTAGTCTACACACAAGTTTACTTATAACATGTGCTGCAAAATCTTCCAATTGCACTATATAGATTTTGTATCTATTTGACGTAAGTTTTTATAAAAAAAGAGTTATTAATGCCACGTTCACTTTGAAAGAATCATTAAAAGATACTAGAAAGAAATAATTATTTCTTCACTATAAACTATTCACCCCTCTTTCAGAGTGACGACTTTATCATCCTTTATGGCATCTAATCACATACTTGATTGAGAACAAGAAACGACATTTATATATATGTCGCTAAATTAACCATATAGTGGATATTGTAATCATGCTCTCACAAATAGACTATGTAGTCTGATGATATAACTGATCATCTTTCCCTAACAAATCTCCTAATACAACCACTTCATTCTACACTTGAGAGGTTTGAGAAATTTCATTATAACTATATCAAGAATAGTACATTGAACCTCAACAAGTTTAGTCTATGGTATAGGAGATTTCACAATTGTCTATACCACAATTGTCTGTATAGGTAAAGACAAAGACACAGTGATATTCCATCGCACTATTATCCTTAATAGTCTGAGAGCAGCTATCCTCTACAATAACGTCAATCTCTAGAAACTTTACTGTATGTGATTCCATAATTCTTGTACCTTTATTAGGGTCATAATCAATACTCCTTTGAACAATCTGAGTAAGATACAAAATAATTCCGATTGGATCTAAATTGCAACACACTTGAAATTGGATTAAATAATCTCACTTCTACATGACACCTCTAAATTTAATATGATTCAAGTAATTTATGTCCAGTCTATAACTCAAAAGAAGTTTATGAAATAACTTTGGTAAGAAAACATCTTTTGTATGTGAAAAGAGTTTCTTTCACAATATCAACCCAAGAAGACAAGATAAATTAGTCTTACTCATCATACTCATCACCATGTTCATTATGGTGCAATTATGCCTTTTGGCCAAACCTTATTGTCAGGATTTTCAGGTATAGTAATTAAATTACCACCCCATAATTTACTAAGTATTTGACAAATGACCCTTTAAGCAATTCAGTATTGTCATACTTGCCAAAATACTCACAGCCACTATTAAGCCTGACAACCTTCAAGACTAATTCTAACCGATTTATTCTTTACCTCGGTCATTTTAATTCCACAATAATCAATAGAAGTCTTTAAATAACCGTTAAGAGTAGACATAATATTAACAATGTCAACTTTTCTACTCTTCCTTTAGACATGTGTGAGATTATTCCTTAAACAGAAAAATTTTGGAAACAACCTCTTCAACCATATACGAGATGTATATGCCATTAGGACTTAAACACAATTTTTGCAGATGTGTCCTAAATTTGATATTAGACAAGACATAATTACAAGCCACTATGGCTTCCATCATCTTATAGCAGTGCAGTCCGCAGACAAACCACTTTTCAAGTGTTCCAGAATGGAACGCTTCATGGACAGTAAGCAAATTCTATTTCTCTTTTCTCAAGTAACAAATCATATGTTCACAATTTAAAATTTGTAGCAGTAAAAACCTCAATAATAGTTGAGTTATTAATTACAGAAAGATGATCGAAAAACAAGCAATGTATATAATTCGTATCATGTGAGCACCGTGTAACTTGACATACAAGTACACATCCGAGAGTTACACGCATAATCATATAATCACCTTTGGGCAGAATATATGACATGCAATTGTACACTCCCCACATGATAGCGGTGATGAGAATATATTCCAATCTTCGTGAATTCATCACATTTGGGCATATGAACCACTAGGATCAGTCACTCCTCCACTACACCATCATGTATCCCTCCATGAACTAATACACAATCACCTCCTTTGGGAGTATGACTATGCATTAGACCAGGAGACATCCCAATCAATATACGAGACCGAAATTTCTCAAATCCAATCAAGCATGCCACTTTGGCAGTCACTACTCAATTGAATCATTGAAACTCTCTCATATTAGGGATATAAACCTTATTACTCACATAATAAGCAATGTGTGTAATTAGCATCATGTGAGAATTGTGTAACTTGATGTACAAGTACACATCCAGAGAGTTACATGCAAAATCATATAATTACCTTTGGGCAAAATACATGACATGCGGTTGTACACTCCCCACATGACAGCGGTTATGAGAATATGTACTAACTTTCGTGAATTCATCACCTTTGGGTATATGAACCACTAGGATCAGTCACTCCTCCACCACACCATCATGTATCCCTCCATGAACTAATACACAATCACCTCCTTTGGGAGTATGACTATACATTAGACCAGGAGACATGTCAATCAATACACGAGACCGAAATTTCTCAAATCCAATCAAGCGTGCCACTTTAGCGGTCACTATTCAATTGAATCATTGAAACTCTCTCATATCAGGGATATAAACCTTATTTCTCACATACACCATATACATGTGATTTTAACTTTAGTGATATGGGCAGCATAACACCAAAATCACATATCATGCTAATTACATTGATTTATTCATTAATAAAATCTTTAATCATACATATATATAAATATATATTTATATAGTGAACCTGAAAGATAGATTCCAATAAGATCATCGATCACAGTAACGCAAGAAACTTCTCATAACGGAGAAGAAATAATCTCTTATGCACCTCGATTACATATTACCAGAACAACATGAAAAAGAATGCTGATCTAGAAGATCTCTCACAAATTAACATCAATAGTAATACAGGGTACACCAAATCGACAAGCCTGATAACTTATCCATTATCACTCATGAGTTTCATAAGGCAAAACATGACTCCAAGGCTAATAGTTGATTTTGAAGTAACAAATTATCATTGTAATCAACCAATGGCCTATTAATTGAGTCAAACCAGAGAACCAAATATCTAAACTTTAACAATAGATACTATTGCTCTGCGTAAATATTGTCATACTCCTTAGCCATAAAAAATATTCAACTTAATGGACATTAACCAGTGACCATATGAGTTTAGGGACAATATGCAATGACTTAACTGACATGCATTACCCACATTCAGCAGATGTGTTAATTAATACAATCAATTTGGTCACAGGTTTTTAAGACATCCATCATTAAAAAATTACCAGCATGTAAAGGAGTATGCATGAGCAACAAAAGTTTCATAACCTTTTACTATTTCTCATCTTCTCAATACATAGTTCAAATAATATCCCTTAATGATCGTATCTCATTAAGCCAACTTTAGTTCACAATAATTTTTTTTATTAATGAATCACACTTTTATAATGTTTATGTGATAACAGACCAGTAACTCAACACTTGTATTTCCAAAATCACAGAAAAAGAAATACAAGACAAATACGCAAAAATATACTAAAAATACACGTATTAGGGTTCTGTATGTATTTTCACATCCATAAAATCATTAAACATGTAAAATAAATACACCACGACGTAGAGGATGACCATACAAATCCAACTCCGCCAGCCACGCGCCGAAGAGAGGCTCCACGCGCGGGCGCGTGAGGGGCGCGTGAACGCGTGTGGGGCGCGTCTTCGACGCCCGTGCGGCACGTGGCCACGCGTGGGGGCGCGTGAGGCCTCCCCGGCGACGCGCCACCAACCGTCTTGTTCGTCTTGTTGAGCCCAGTCCGAATTTGTGATTTAATTTTATTTTTATTGAACAAAAAATCTCGAAAATCACAAATTAGGGCAAAAACTTTATGTGTTCAAGTTCTAGGGTTATGGTTGCTCTGATACCACATGTTGGATGCAAATTACGCAATCCCAAAATCTCCATAACCAGAACAAGAACATGCATAATTGAGTAGAAAGATTAACGCACCTGTTTTGGGATCCATCAAACATAAAGCGGAAGCAGAAAAGGGATTACCCACTCATCGGGATCAGCGCATCAAATCCTTCTCCTCTATTGTCCTCCGTATCACTGGCTCAATGAGGCGGCCCCCTCACCTTTAGCGTTAGGTAAACGCTCCTTAGGTGAGGATACATGTGAGAATTAAGGTTAGATGAGAGACTTGAGCACTATTTATAGAGTTTCCAGCCAGGTCCCCTCATTACGGGCCAGGCTCAACTCGGCCCACACTAGCCAGCCCCATATTAGACTAATTAAGAAACCTTCTATCTCACCTTAGACCAACCCTATTTTACGGTAACCGTAAAAACAGTAAATTACAATATCATCTCTGTGCCGTATAGTTGCGGACTAATAAATTTCCCTCTCTAGTTTAGTTTCTACTTGGACTTTCACAGAAAAATGCAAGAAACATTTTTCTGTGTTACAGCTGAGGCGTGAATTCATATTGTGCCGAGTGTACATGATGTCCGGGAGCTCTCGAGCATTTGATCGCCGGCCACCAAAAGTGGTGACTAGAGAGACAACATTCAAGGGTAGCGACGGCACTGCTTGCAGCATAGGTGATGGATGTGAAGATTCATCGTCATCGGGAGCAGTAGCAGCCAATGCAGAAAGTTCCCATCCATGGTAGACAACAAGTTTGGAAGAACCAATTTGGGATTGGGAGCAATTGGATTGGCTCTAATTTCGTGTAGAGGTACTCTGATGATCTAGTTGTTTGGTTATCGGTGCAATCATGTTTACATTTACATGTCTCCAATCTTTCCATTATTATACGTATCCATGTACATTTTGTATACATAATCTATGCGTATGAGACTTTGTGCTTGATACCTAATCGATAGGAAGGCTGAACATGATATCCAACCTAAATGTTGGTAAGTGGGAAAAGTACTAAAAAAAGTTCTAAATTTATTTCATCGGTATCATTTTTGTTTTGGTCGAATCGGTATCAATTCAGTCATAAAATTTTTAATTGGATTAATTTAATTTCTAAACTTTTTCACATTGGTACCACTTGAGTCAATCCGACCACTTTAGGTCGGAAATTGTTGACGTGGACGCCAACCATCTTATATGATATGACTGGTATTGACATGGACATTTTTTAAATAATTTATTTGAATTTTTTTCTCTTTTTTCCCCTTCCATGGCCTATGCTAGCCATGGTTGGCGAGGGCTGACCTTGCCTAAGTGAGCGCGAACACCAGTAAGATCGCCCTTGCTAGATCTAGCAAGGTCGACCCTCGCCTAGGCCGCGAGGGTCGAACCCTAACCATATTTGACGAGGGTGGCCCTCATTGGAGGCCTTGAGGTCGAACGGAGGAAGGAGGCCATTGAGGACAAAAATTGTCAATGGGACAGGACTACTGTTGGTGGAAGGAAGTCGCACCTCTTCATCAGTTACGGTTTGCAGGGATAGGGAGGAGGAGTTGGTCAGCAAGGAATGATATAAAATTGGTGAGTTGATAAATTGAGTTAGAAGACGGAGATACTTTGCGGCCTCTAGTGAGGGTTCGACCATTGTGGCTTGGACGAGGACCGCCCTCACCAATCCTGGCAAGGGCTTGGTGGCCCTCACTTGTGCCAGTGATGGCTTGGGCAAGGGCCATGACCCTTGCCGGCCACAATGAAAAAAAAAATAAAAAGAAAAGAAAAATAATAAAAAATTCAAAAGATATGAAAAAATTTTAAATTTTGTTTACATCAGCATCGGTTGTACTATATAAAACGACCAATGTCTACATCATCAATTTTTGGCATAAATTGTCTGCATGAACTCAATTAGTACCAATGTGAAAAGTTTTAGGACTACATTGGTCCAATTGCATTTCCGTCTAATACTAACTAATTTAACATCAAAATATAAACAATTTTAAATTAGTAGGACGTGTGTTTATATCAACATTTATAAAGAGTAATTAAACAAAACTGCTATGCACAACTAAAGTGCAAAAGATATACTTTCCATCTCATAATATAGCTCTAAATGTTGTTTCTTATCAAGATTTATAAAAGAAAGAATATAAAATCATAAATGAATTATAAGTTTCTTTGGCACATGTATGTCTTTTAAAAAACATATTATAGGGTAACTATATTTTTATGCAAATTCTCCCCCAAAGACCCTAAATTACGATGGTTCACACACGATTGATAGGTTTGTTTAACCCTCCAATTTGAGCATACTATAAGTGAATTCACCTGGTTTTTGGACTGTTCCTAATTTCTCTAATACTAAATTAAATTAGTCGAAGAATGAATCGTAATAGAGTATCTTTGAAATTCAACTTCGTAAACATGGAAATTGTTGCATAAAAACACTAATCAAAGATGCACCAATCTAAGAACAAGTAACAAATGATGAAAGAAAATCGAAATCACACGATACGCAAGATTTACGTGAAAAACCCAAAACGAGAAAAATCATGGGGAGAGAGAGGGATTTCACTATCTTCAACAAAAAACACTAGAGTACAATCCAAAAAGCTCCCAAATCACTTGGTGATCCACAAGATTTAAATATCCAACAAGAAAATAGGAAATAAAAATAAGACAAGAAATAAGATAGAGGCTAAGGTTGGAGATGTGTTATTAAGCACATTCCTTTTACACTCTCCCTTAAAAAATGCTTAAAATAAAGGTGCATAATCTAAAACACTCTTATCCCTTAATTTGAAAGTAAACAACTCAACAAATCTCCACCGTCACTTCAAAATTCCAAAAGAGCATTATACTAAAAACCATAAGACTTCTCTCCCTCACCACTAAAAGTGACCACACAAGGCTACCCCCAAAATAGTGGAATCGATGATGCACACCCCTAAGCCTACGTGAGCATACTTAGTGTAGGAAATAAGGGATAAAACCCCACCAATTTCACCTAAGCAACTTAAATGGCGAAAATGTCAATCAAGTCCAAGCAATACTTGAACTTGATCAAAGGAACTGGTTTGGTCAACATATTTGCCGGATTATCCATTGTAGTTGCTTTTTCATCGTAACCATATCCTTAACAATCTCATCATATCCTTTACTGCTTTTGCTACTGCCATGTATTCTGCTCAAGTAGTAGACAAAGCAATTGTGTCCTGCATAGTTGCTCTCCAACTAACTATGGAACCACCAAGCATAAAAACATAACCTATCAAAAATCTCCTCTTGTCGAGATCGCATGCATAGTCAGAATCAACAAAGCCAACAATCAAATATCCTATATCACAACCTCTATTATAGACCAAATCTACATCTAAGGTACCTTGAATGTACCGAAAAATCCATTTCATAGCTCACTAGTGAGCTTTACCCGGATGTGCTATATACCTACTCACAAAACTAATAGCCTGTAAAATATCTGAACGGGTGCAAATCATAACATACTTGAGACGACCTATGGTACTAGAATATGAAACTCAAGACATCTCATCTTCCTCTTCTTTAGTTTTAGGCGACAAAGAAGCTGTAAGCCCAAAATAGGACACAAAAGAAGTACTTATTAGTTTAGCATTCTTCATGCTAAAGTGCGCAAGCATTTTCTCAATATACTTCTTCCGTGAGAGGTATAACCTCTCGAACCAAACACGAGGTGATTGCTTTAGGCCGTATAGGGATTTCGTGAGTTTGCATACCTTGTTGAAGCTCTCTTTAGTGTCAATTCCTAGTGGAACCTCCATAAAGACTTCTTCCTCCAATTCCCCATTCAAGAAGGCATTCTTTATGTCTAGTTGATGTAGGGGCCAGTCCTAGTTAGTTGCAAGGGAGAGCAACACTCGAATGGAGTTTAGTTTAGCTACCGGAGCGAAGGTTTCTTTGTAGTCTATACCATATGATTACGTGAATCCCTTAGCAACCAGCCTTGCCTTGAAACGATCAACACTACCATCAGCATTGTGCTTTACTGTAAAGACCCACTTACATCCCACCAATTTCTTTCCAGCTAGCAATTCTGTATATTCCCAAGTATTATTCTTCTCAAGTGCATGAATTTTCTCAAGAACCGCTTTTTTCCACTCGGATTGAGCAAGTGCCTCCTCGATATTCTTGGGAATTTGAATGTTGCTCAACGTTGAAACAAATGCCTTGTATTTAGGAGACAACTTTTCATAAGACACAAAATTGTTAATGGGATGTTGAGTGCACTGGCTCTTCCCTTTCCTAAGAGCAATGGGCTAATCAAGATCATCAAGTACAGGAAAATTTTCTGAGCTTATAAGAGCATTACCTTCATCTATTGTGGGTCTTGAACTTGGGTCTGTCTCTTGAGCTGGCTTTGATATAGTATGGTCCTCCAACTCCTTTTGAGTTTTTTGCCTAGAGTAGACAATTACCTCTTTATTTTTGTCTTGTGTAGCATCTTGAATGGGTAGACAAGAAAGACTTTCGGATGTTGGATGACTCTCGGATGTTGGAATGGGTAGACATGGAAGACAAGCAGAATTGGTATTTGTTTGTTGTGACCTAAGTGAATGGAAAGTGTCCCAAAAATAATATTCCTCACAACTCTCCCCCTCAATGTTATTTTTGGAGTGAAATGGCTGGTGCTCAAAGAAGGTAACATCCATGGTGGTATAAAAACGCTTTGTTTATGGAAATAACACTTATATCCACTTTGATTTGGAGCGTATCCTAGAAACACACATTTGAGGGACTTAGGATCTAGCTTGCTACAATGTTGCTGATTTATATGAACAAATGTTGTGCAACAGAATACTTTGAGTGGGATATGTGAAGCAAAACAAATATGTGGGTAGGTACGAAGTAGACTCTGAAATGGTGTTTGAAAATCTAGGACACGGGAAGGCATACGATTGATGAGATATAATGTTGTCAACACTGCTTCTCCCCAAAAATGTTTAGGAACATGGGTGGCTAACATAAAAGAACGAGCGACTTCCAAAAGATGCCTATTTTTCCTCTCCGCTACTGCATTTTGTTGTGGAGTGTCTACACAAGAGCTAATATGTATGATACCATGGCTATTTAGATATGACCTGAGCTATGAGTGAAAGTATTCTCTTCCATTATCCGTTTTGAAAACTTGGATTTTTCTACTGAATTGGGTTTGGATCATTAGGTTGAAGGTTTGAAAAATTTGGCCAATATCTGATTTTCCTTTCATTAGAAAAAGCCAAGTGAGTCTTGTATGATCATCAATGAAAGTAACAAACCACCTAGAACCAGATAAGTTATTGACACGAGAAGGTCCCAAAATATCACTATGAATCATGTGAAATGAATGAGAAGACTTATAAGGTTGCAAAGGGTACGAATTGTGAGTATGTTTGGATAATTGACACACCTCACATTGAAGTTTTATTGAATTTTTATTGAACAAAGAAGGTAGCAACCTTTTTAAGTACGAGAAATTAGGATGACTTAACCTATAGTGCCACAATCTTACGCCACTCTCTTCTTTAGCACGAGATGCTACATATGACATCTTCTTGTTTTTCCATTCTGAGGCATTAACTCGTAGAAGGTAGAGGCTCGCATCCATCTCAACACTGCCAATCGTCATCCCCGAGTTCAAAAATTGAAATTCACATGAGTGTGGGAAAAATTTAGTAATGCAGCATAAATCTTTGGTTAACTTGTTGATGGAGAGAAGATTATAGCTGAGTTTGGGAATAAATAATACTAAATTCAGTGTTATATCTTTTGAAATAACCATTGATCCAACACCAGCCACCTTTGAGCAAGAACCATCAGCAATTCGAACACTAGTGCCATTTTGACATGGATTGTACTCATTGAACATCGTGATATCTCCAGTCATGTAGTCGAATGCTCCTGAGTCTACAACCCTTCTGGATGGGTTGCCTTCTTAACTGATCCTTATAGCAACTTTTTAGCATCTCTAGCTGCTCTTTGTTGAAGGGACTCGAATCTACTGAAGCGATTGTTTCGGTTTGGACTACGTTGCTTCTGCTCTCTCGATTTTGAGTAGGATGTGAGGCTGATGGCTTTAATCATCTAGCTGACCATGAATTTTCCAACATGTGTCTTTTGTGTGACCCGTTTGTTTGCAATGATCACACTATGGACAACCACCCCTTCGTTGGTTGTTGTTGTTTGATTGAGTGCCTCGACTGTAGGATGGTTGAGATCCTCGAGCTATTAGAGCAGAATTTGCTGGATTGGTCTAGTTGTTTGAAGAACCAAGCATCACCTTTCGCCGAGTCTCTTCTCTCCTGACCTCAGCAAAAGCTTCTCGTACATTAGGTAGGGGCTTTATGCTAAGAATTCATCCATGTACCTCATCAAGCTCTTGATTCAAGCCTAACAAAAATTTGTAGATGTGTTCTCGATCTTGAATCCGCTTGTACCGCTTGCTATCTTTAGGACAACTCCACATCATATCTTCCAGCATGTCAAGTTGATGCCAATGACGTATGAGTTGGTTAAAATAATCAGTGATAGAAGATTCCCCTTGCCTTAGGTCGTGAGAATGCCCTTGATCTCGAAGATGGCCGAGGTGTTATCTTTGTTTGAATAAGTTTCATAAACAGCATCCCAAATCTCCTTTGTTGTCTTGTAGTACATGAAATTCTCCCCTGTTTCATTTGTCATTGAATTTAGCAGCCAGCACATCACCATGTAATATTCCACCTTTCATGTTCGATAATTTAGGCTCGCCTCCTCAGGTTGTACGGTAGCTCCAGTTAGGTAATCTTCTTTACCTTTTCCGCAAACGAAAATCATGACAGAATGGGACCATTGATTGAAGTTGTGACCAGTAAGTTTAGGACTGGTGATGAGAAGAGTTCCACCTTCGGATACATTGATAGGTTGGGTAATGTGAGGAGAGTTATGAGCTCTAGGGTCTGAGGTTTCGCTCTCAACCTCGCTTGCCATGGTAGCTCTAGGGTATTTGTCATGGTGGAAACACTCAGAAATATGGTAGAAAAGAATGGTCCAGATCGAGCTCTGATACCATGAAGAAATTTAGGAGAAATTACTCTGAGTTTTATTCAACAGAGAATATATAATTACATGAGGCATCTAGCCTTTTATAGCTATTGTTCAGCTAATTATTTGCGCTAACTACTGAAGCAAAAAAAGTCGATATACTAGCCATAAATCTGGTTAGTATGTAACAAAAAAAAAAAAAGCACCCTTAAACATAGGAAACAAATTCCTAAAAGCTAACAAACAAAATCTGGAAAATCTGGAAACAAAATAACCACACTTCTACTGCTAACTAGAAAATCCGATTATGATTTCAACATCCTTTATCCCTATTTGCATAACCAACAAAAATATGCTTCTTGACCCTAGGTTCAAGCTTACCTCATTTACATGATAATAAGCAAGAGATCCAAATATTTTTAAATTAGAATAATCATAAGGTTTACCTGACCATACCTCATTAGGAGTATTACATTTAATTGTAGTTGAAGGAGAACAATTCATTAAATAATATGCCATGTTCGCAACTTAAGTGCAAAAATCTTTCTCGAGTTCAGCATTAGATAGCATAGACCTAGCTCTCTCTAAAAGTATCAGGTTCATGCGCTTTACCACCCCAATGTTGAACAATCCCTAAATCTTCACAATACTTGTTGAAATCTTCTCCGTAAAACTCAAGACCATTGTCCGTTGTGAGACGCTTTATCTTCTTCCTAGTTTGATTTTCTCTTAATATCTTCCACTTCTTGAACATATCAAAAACATCACTTTTACGCTTCAAGAAATAAATCTAGACTTTCCTAGAAAAATCATCAATAAATGTCAAAAGGTAAAATGCACCACTCTTAGATGTTATCTGTGCCAGTCCTTACAAATCGGAGTGAATATAGTCAATTGTGCTCTTCGTCAAGTGCACCTTAATAGTGAAACTAACTCTGCACTGCTTTCTGAAAACACAATATTCACAAAAGTCAAGAAAGAACTTATGATCCCCACAAAGTAAACCTTTTTTACTCAAGATGGTTATTCCTCTTTCGCTCATGTGGCCCAACATTAATTTTTCAGAATCTAAGGAGGATGATATATTCAAAAAAACCCTTAACAAAACTTTCCTGTAGAATGTAAAGATTTTTCTTTATGTTACCTCTAATCACAATCAATGAGCCTTATGAAATTTTCAAAACGTCATCTCTGCTTGTGTACATGCATCCAATGGAATCTAAAGTGCTTAGTGAAATAAGGTTTTTCTTCAAATCTGGGATGTGCCTAATGTTTATCAAAGTTCTTACTACATTGTTATGGCATTTAATCTGCACCGTACCAATACCTACAATCTCGCAAATTGCATTATTTTCCATCAAAATTGAACCACTACTGATTTTCTCATATGTGTGGAACTAATTTCTATGTGGACACATGCGATATAAACATGCTTAATCCAAAATCAATTCATTAAAAACATGACAATCTGAAGATAAAATAGTAAAAAATTGTTTGCATTAGCGGACTTGTTATATTTCACTAGACTAGCCGAATCGAATTCGCCATCAACTTCTTTCCTTAGCTTTGAGCACTGGGCAGTTACTTTTGTAGTGTCTGAATTTATGACAATAGTAACACTTCACTTCACTCTTATCTCTATCTAATCTAGATTTGAATGCTCTTTACTATTACTGCATCTATCACGATAATTCGACCGTCCCCTTACAACTAAACTATCAGCTTTATCGCCACTACTACTTGCATTCAATTTTGTATGCATCTTTGTAGAATTTAACGAGACTTTTACATCCTCAAGAGTTATGGATTCCCTTTCATACAACGTAGAATTCACAAAATTCTCATACGAGCTTGGCAGTGAACATAACACAATTAGGGCCCGATCTTCATTATCTAACTTCAAATCTAGATTTTTCATAACCATAACGATTTTATTGAATTCATATATATGTTCTTGGATAGGAGTACCTAAAATAATCTTGTCATAAGAGATTTCTTCATGTAGAGGCGCTTAAACCTATTCCATAATCCCGAAGCCGTTTCTTCATCCGTGACTTCACAAAGCATCTTATCGGATAATGACAATTGGATGGTGCTATGCGCCTTTTCTTCCATCTCCTCGATCTTAGCCATAGTTGTATCATTGGGATAATTTTTTGCAAGGCTCTAACCGAACCTTCCCGATGTAGCAACGCCTTCATCTTGATCCTCCATAGTCCAAAATTGTTTCGGCCATCCAAGGGTGCCACTTCAAACTTGATAGATGTCATCTCAAACAAAAAGACTATTCCTTCCCCTCCGATACCAATTTGTTGTGTAAAAACACCAATCAAAGATGCACCAATCTAAGAACAAGTAGCAAAGGATGAAAGAAAATCGAAATCATACGAGACGCAAGATTTGCATGGAAAACCCAAAACAAGAAAAGCCATAGGGAGAGAGAAAGGTTTCACTATCTTAAAAAAAAAAAAAAAAAAAAAAAAAAGCACTAGAGTACAATCCAAAAAGCTCTCAAACCACTTGGTGAGTCATAAGATCTACATATCCAAAAGAAAGATAGGAAATAAAAACAAAACAGGAAATAATATCGAGGTTAGGGTTGGAGGATGTGTTATTAAACACATTCCTTTTATAGTCTCCCTTCAAAAATTCCTAAAATGAAGGTGCATGGTCTAAAATACCCTTATCTCTTAATTTGAAAGTCAAAAAATCAAGAAAAATTGTAGTGTGTGATTCCCATCCCTTGAGTAACATTTGTCTTTCATGGAAAACAAAATTGGGGCATCGAGATTTAGCTTGATGTCTTTGTCCTGTATTTGTGATTAAATTAGATCTATCCAAAAGATATCAAAAGAACTTGCAGGTCTCGCAACAAATTCACCTACACTTCACTTTGAAAGATATTCTTTTTTTTTTTTTTTTTTTTTATTAAAGAATAAACTCTTTAATAAAATAATGTTCTCAGAACTGTGTAATGGCACGCTCTTGACTATAACAGGGGACAATCAAGATTAGCAATCTAGGAGCATGATTCCTTTTTCTCCTAATTTCAAGAACCAAATGATACGTTTTAAGTCAGATTTCAGAAATATCCTCCCATCTTCCTTCTGCGGTCTTCCCGGGGAACACCGGAAGTGTTTTATGTTTTTCTTTCCTTTCCAAAGACAACTAAGGGTGCATTTGGTAACGTTTCTGTTCAAAAATTGTTCTAGGGAACAGAAATAGAAAAAACTATTTCTATTCCGAGGAACAATTTTTGAATAGAAGAATGCGTTTGATAAACTTGTTCCTGGAATAGAAAAAGAATAGGAACACGTTTGGTAAACTTACGTGACTTTTTTGTTTCTTTTAATTTCTTAATATTTTTATTTTATTTTTCCTTTTCTTTTTTTCTTTTTTCTTTTCCATTGTTTTCTTTTTTCTTTTTCCTTCCTTTTCGCCCAGCCACCGGTGAGGCTCGGCCTCGCCAGCCACCGCCGACACCGACGGCGGTCGCCTAGCCAAGGCGAGGTGAGACCGAGCCTCACCAGCCGGTGCGAGGTTGGCCTCGCCTTGGTTGGGCGAGCTCGAGCTCGTCCAACCATCGGTGACATTAGGCCTCGTCGGTGGCTGGGCGAGGCCGAGCTTCGCGAAGGGCCGGCGATGCTCCGGCAAGGTCACCGGCCCTTGACGGTTGGTGGCCGGCCATGGCTGAGGCCGGCGACCGGCCAAAGAAAAAACGAAGAAGAAAAGAAGAAGAAGAAAAGAAAGAGAAGGAAAAAATATGAGAGAGAAAAATTGTTTCTCGAAAGTGTTCCGGGAACAAGAAACAAGTTTTTTTGTTTCTTTTTCTGTTCCAATTTGTTCCTGCAAAAAAAAAATATATTTGGAACAAAAATGCAATCAAACGCGTTTTGTTTTTTTTTTTTTGTTCCCCAGAACAAAAAAAAACAAATTGTGTTCATGAACAAAAAAAATGAACACAAACAAACATCCCCTAAATAACTATCAATTTCTAATATTCGACTGTAAAATATACTATTTATATTTGAAAATTATTACCACCAACTTGTCATTTGAGTTTCAACAACGAGAACAACACAAGCACTTCTTCCGTCGGTACAAGGGAGAAAAAGAAAATACAAGAGTGGATTTCATGACAAAGAACATCTTAATTCTTAAGATGGTTGTAATTTTTTGATATTTGTGTTGTTTTCATTTTTATTATTAAAATAATGATTTTCAAAACAAACATAACCAATCTCAAGAGAACATGACATGTAGAAATATTATAGACAGGTCTTGTGAGACTAATATAAGACAACCCAATAAAATCATGATGGAAACGTCCACCAAAGTGGACAATCTTTTTGTGGAAAAAAAAAAGAAATAAAAAATAGAAAAAAAAAAGAGATAGGAATCATAAGAAGTATGGAAGGTTTCTTCTAGTTAATTATGATTGTCAAAAATAGGTTGTTGACACCTAAATTTTGATGATCCCTTTAGACATTTCATTAAATAGAAAATTGGGGATTGATCCCCACCCCTAAAAAAAAAACAATTAAATTAGCATTAGATATTAAGAGCATTTTAATTAAGGCCATATAGTAGCATTGGAGTTGATAGGACTAACATAGGGAGGTTTTGAGCTAAATTGAGTCAATTGGACTGAGCCTGTAGGATTGACAAATTCACTCTAACCCATTTCTTTCCTTTGCTTGGCCAAATATCATATATGCAGTGTGACAGCCTGAATTTTCAAATTTCGTTTTCGATTAAATAAATCGGGCATTTCATCGATGCGTCGATAGTGCCATTCTCTGAGCTGATTACTCACGAGATAACTAGACTATCTAGGGAAGCCATTAAGGGATTTTAACGTAATGGACTTGAGAATTCGATTAAGAATCGACTGTTCGACCGTGTCGATCTGCAAGAGTCATTACGGCATCGTAAAAAATCGATCAGAGACCGGAGATAGGTCGATTCGATAGAGGTATGTTAATAGTGTGTGGGTGATTCCACCTAATTGCAAAATTCTTGTCGAGCGACACTAGACCGATTTTTCTGTCATTTCTGTACCCGGTGTTCGTATTTGAAACCTCGAGATTTTCACGACAACCGACAGTCGCCAATGTGTGTCGAAAATGCACAATGTAGCTCGAAAATAATCGACCACGGGTCAACTATGCTGAAAATTCCTAAAAATTACCCGGTAGGTTAGGTCACGCTAAAATCGCGTCAGATTGAAATTAATTGCGAATTTGAACCCGATTTTAGAAATCGAAAGTTCTGTCATGTCACGATCTATTTTAGGAATGTCGACTCATCCTCCGAAGAATTTCGGAGATTCCGGGATTTTTACGGAAAATCGATTCGGACGTTGCGGAAAATTAACGGAAATTCGGATGGGCTCAATTGAAGGGAATTTGGACTTCCAAGCCGAGCATTGAATGTTGAGGACTTGCAGAAAATTGTACGGGATTTTTCTTCATCAGAGTTGGACGTCGATTTGGGAAATTTTGCGAAGAAGTTGGAGCTGAAATTTATATAATTCGTATGCTAATTTTAGAGCTGGAAATTTGGCTTCAATTGGGTTTATTTGTTGAAATTATTGCTAGAAAGAAATTGGGGAACCAAGGTGGATGTATATGAGAACTTTAGGGGACAAGGCTTTAATGAAATTGGATATGTATTGTTGACTTTAAGCTCTCCTCACTCAAGCCTCTCTCACACAATTTTGCTCCCACCTTCGGACTCTCTCTCGGCCGCACATGTCCGTAGCATCGTCTTCTTCTCCACCGCACGAATCCTAGCCCCACCGAAGACAGCTGTCTCTGCGTCTCCATTTTTTTTATTAGCTCATTCGCACGCACCAATTCCACCGCCTAGTTCCCTATTGTCTGAGGACTGCCACTATCCGTGACTCACCACCATCGAAGACAATCCACCGAAATCACCGTCCAACTCTCCTCATCATATCTACTCCATCCCCATGTGCGACAGCCCCACTCACGAAGCCCACAGCCAGACTCTGCCACTCTATTGCTGTTTGTCTCCTTCCAAGAACAGCTCTCTCCAAAGAACGAAGACCAAACTAGCTCCGCCGTCGCGTCTTCCTCGCTCAACACTAGCTGCCAGCGCCACCAGCCTACTTCCATCTGCTTGTTCGTGAGTCCAGCGAGGCCGAAGCAGCCCAACTTCCATTCCATCTCAGCCCGTTAAATGCAGCCCATCTTGAAGTCCACAAGCCCAGCATCTCCATCAAGTCCAGCCCACTTTCAGTCCATCTACTCCAGCAGCCCAAGAAGCCATTGAAGCCCATAACTCAACTAAGCTTTGGCCCATCGGATAACCTAACTCCAGCCCACTTGAAGCCCAGCAAATTCAGTAGTTCAACCCATCTTGGGCCCGCGAAGTAGGCCCAGTCTGTAGGCAAGCCCAAGCCTAAGTCTAAGCCTAGAAATTTATGTGGGCTTGCAAGGCCTTTGGGCCCGGTCCGAGTGTCCGTCGACGCCGCCGAAAATTCGGATTTCGGCCACTGTCGCGCCGCCGTCGCGGTGAACCGGTCTTCGTTTTACATCGATGAGTTTATTCACTAAACTCTTCTTAGTAGGCTAATAACATTTAAGGGGTGTTTAGATTTATTTAAGTGTAATTAGTTTAATTATTAGTTTAGTTAGTTAAATTAGGTTAGTTATATTATTTAATTAGGTGATTAGAGATTTTAGTTAATTAAGTTAGTATGTTGTTATTTAGTTAGAATGGTTAGGATAAATTAATTAGCTTAATAGGTGGTTAGATTAGATTTATTTAGCCTAAGTTAGCTTTTTTTTTTAATATTTAATGTATTATTTAATTAATTTTAATAATTATTTAATTATTAATTATTTTTCAGGAAATTAGACCGAGATAGTCGGTGATCGGAATTTCGTGTTGATTACAATGGTGTGGTTAATTCTTGCAATTGAGTGCTGATTGGATTTTTGGACATTTATTCCAAAAATTTATAAAATTCAATATATATTCAGAAAATCGCGGGTGTCGGGTTTTAACACCAAAAATGGATTTTAAGTACTCTATCAAATAGTGGGGTTTGAAAAAGAAAGGTATCGGTTTTCTTATTCGAATTGACCGTGTACCTATACAAGACTATTTTCGGGATGTTTTTAATACGAAGAAAACAAGTCAGGATCACCATTTTAATGGAGGCATTTGAATGCAATGCATGGTGTTCTAGGCCGAAATTGATTGATCGTGTGTTGGTTAAAGAGAAACCGTTCTAGCCTTTAAGCCAGACGTTACTAAATCCCACTTTTGGGTTACCCATGCTTTAAGGTAGCGGGTCGCAATAGATTTTAGACCTATGCTCCTTCGGGAAAGTCGTCACTAAGACGCAGCCGTGCTCAATGGGGAAGAGACGATGCCTGGCTATGCCAGTAGACTGCCGAACATGGATTCGGCAGTGCCTTGAGTGGCTTAACTAACAATTGGAAGGAATGATTGTTTGAGTTTGATGTGCCTGATTATGAGACAAATCTGTGTGGCATGGTATGGGTCGTGTCATAACGGTTTGGTCTTATAATCGGGACTCCTATGATTGATTGGGCTGAGACCCCTCTAGTTGATTGAGAAAAGTAAGGCGTTTCAATTGTCGTATGCATTAATTGTATGCATTTGAGATATGAACTGTGCTGACCTGCAGGAAGGAACTGACGCGAGCTAAGTTCCCTATTCTAATTGTGTGGTTGTGTGTTTAGAGTGCTCTGAAGCATATTTCCCTTCTAATAGGGGTTTAGTGGGTGGACTTGCTGAGACATTATCTCACTGGTTATTGTATAACCATTTTCACGGTCGTTGAGTGAAGGACCTAGAGTCGAGAGGAGGTGATTTGAAGAGTAGGTCAGTTAGGACCGCTTCTTTATGGAAAGCCAGTTTTTGTAGTCTTTTGGTCATAGATGTTGTACATGACTCAGTGTTTATATAAATGTGTGTTTGATTGGTGAATTTGTTGTTTTGCTTTTCTATCCCGAGATGATTATTGTCAGGAGATTTATTTTCGCTTCCGCATGTGCAATAAAATAAAAAAGGTCGGCGACTCGTCTTGGGAAGTCGCAAAATTTTATCACCAGAGAGGGATGGGCACGCGCTTGGGGTTCGGGGCGTGACATCCCCGTTTAGTGGTATCAGAGCGAAGTTAATGTTTGGAGTGATAAGGTGCAATAGGTTCTTGGGATAGTTAGTAGGAATGACCTTTAATTTCATGCTGATGCATGCGATTGGTAGTTGCTTGGTAAATTGGTTGTGGGATCACTCAGTTTCTAATTCTGTATGGAATTGGGAACCGGTTTTGTAGAAAATCTACAGCATGAGTGATCAGGAGTCGAAGACTCCTAGAAGGCGTACCACCGGATCTGTTGCTCGGGGTAGAACACCGACATGGGTTGGTGCCCGAAGAGGTCGTGGTCGAGGAAGAGCGCCGATTCGGGCCAGCGCAAGTGAGAGAGTACCGCCGCAGGTCGGTACTAGTGTAGTAGCACTGAGCGATCCTATGTTCGATGGGATCGTTCAGGCGCTAGTGACTCTTAGGAACTTGTTAGGCCAGCAAGCACAGGATCGAGTTGCCGCTGTTGCCGCCGTCACTACCGCCGTCTAGTGCCGTGAATCGCGATGTTGCTACACCTGCTGAGGCCCAACCTGAAGTTGTGATCGGGGTGCAAGCTACCGCATCTGAGTCAAGATTCAGTTCCAATAGAGAGGATAATCGACTGGGGAAGAGACCGATGTCAAAAGAGGGGTATCCTATTCCACCCAACCAAAAGAGTAGGATTGGAAAGCCAACACCCAACTTGATCGATGCGTGGCATGTCTATAGGAAAAGACATGGATAGGCCTCGTGTTCTCCTAGGACAAGAATTTGTTACGGGTATCGCCAACGCGGCCACCTGGTCAAGGATTGTCCACATGGGCTGATGGGATTGGAAGTGCCATCGCCGCCGTTAGAACAAAATAGAGACGATGCGCCGCAGGACACACGGTGGGATATTTGGATTAGACCTCCAGTGCAAAAAAGGGTATGTGCTGTCACTTGATAGGAGTCTGAGGACTCACCAGACAGGTATCGAGTTTGTAAAAGGAAGCATGGAGCAACCAAGTCTCCAAGTATAACGGGAGCGTGCTATGGATGTGGCCAGCCCGGCCATCATGTGAGGAACTGTCCGCGTAGGTCCAGGAGAGCATAAGCACCGTTACTGTAGATAGGACACCACTAGGATGGTGAAAAGGACAAGAATGAACTGAAGCATGCACCGATCAAAGGAAGAACGTGTTTTGGGGTGATTTTATCAGAGTGGCACAACAGAATTTTGGTTAATTATGGAGAACCTCAGTTGTTGTAATAAAGTTGTAGAAAGAAGAATCGCTGACTAAAGTTGTACTTGATGATTTTGCTTATGTGTAACTTTGTTATCTTATATGAAAAGGTTTGACTTGAGGAGCTTTTTGTTGAAATGACTTATTGTCGTAATATAATACAGTTCGACCCATTGACGGATGAAAATTTCGAATCTATCGGAAGTCGAGGAGGACCCTCAATTTCATTAATCTTGTCGCTTGAGGCAACCTGTTTGTTAGTCGAGGGTTACCAAGGTTACTTAGCGACTGTCGTGGATACGACAGTTGAAAGAACTGAAGGTGCAGATGCATGAATTGTTGGATAAGATATTCATACGTCCCAGTGCATCACTTTGGGGAGTACCAGTTCTGTTCGTGAAGAAGAAAGATGGTTCGTTGCACCTGTGCATCGACTATCGTCCACTCAATCAGGTGACGATTAAAAACAAGTATCCACTGCCGAGAATTGATGACTTGTTTGATCAATTGCAAGGAGCGTCGATATTTTCTAAAATTGACTTGAGGACGGGATATCAGTAGCTAAGGATCAGGAAGGAGGATATACCTAAGTCAGCTTTTCATACTTGATACGGCCATTATGAGTTCACTGCAATGTTGGTCGGATTGACGAACGCTCCAGCTGCTTTTATGGATATGAAGGACATTTGAGATTGGTATTGCATACTCTAAGGACTCATGAGTTGTATGCTAAATTTAGCAAGTGCGAGTTTTGGTTGACTCGTGTTGCGTTTCTGGGTCACGTGATTTCAAGCGAAGGAATCTCCGCGGACCCATCCAAGATTGAAGCAGTTATCAATTGGCCAAGACCGACAATAGTAACAGAGATCAGAAGTTTTCTAGGTTTAGCAGGGTATTACAGAAGGTTCGTAGAAGGGTTTTTAGCGTTAGCGTCACCTATGACTCGACTCTTAAAGAATGAAGAGAAGTTCATATGGACAGAAAAGTGCGAGCGTAATTTCCAAGAGCTTAAGAAAAAGCTACCACACCATCTGGTCTTGGAGAATTGGAGATCTACAGTGATGCATCATTCAAAGGATTAGGTTGCGTGTTGATGCAGTGTGGCAGAGTTATTGCATACGCATCTCGTCAGTTGAGACCTCATGAGTAGAATTACCTAACGAATGACTTAGAACTCGCAGCAATCATTTTCGCTCTAAAGATTTGGAGATATTATTTGTGCGGAGAAAGATTATAGATCTTCACTGACCATCAAAGTCTCAAGTATCTATTCTCTCAGAAGGAGTTGAATATGAGACAGCGTCGACAGATGGAACTCCTGAATATGATTGTGATATTCTGTATCACCGAGGAAAAGCGAACAAGGTTGCAGATGCATTGAGTAAGAAGTCTTCAATTGCTCTTATACTGATTAAGGAGTGGAATTTACTCGAAAGAACTCGATATTCGGTTTTCAAAGTTGAGGTAGGCCACCTTTCAAATCTTATGGCCACCCTCAGAATGGAGCCGGAAGTACAGATCAGAATCAAGACGCTCCAGCCGTCAGATCCAAAGATTCAGAAGATCTTGCAAGAGGATACCGATAAGAGAAAAGCTGACTTTCAGATTTCTGATGACGGAACACTAAGGTTCCAAGGACGATTGTGTGTACCTAATGATGTAGAGCTTAAAGAAGAGATCTTATCAAAAGCTCATTGTAGCAGTTACAACATTCATCCTAGTAGTACAAAGATGTATTAAAATCTGCGTCAACACTATTGGTGGTCCGGTATGAAGGCGGATATGGCCAAGTATGTCGAAGAGTGTCCGACGTGTTAGCGAGTGAAGGCACAGCTTCGTAAGGCGAGATGACTTTAGTAACCTCTCGAGATCTCTAAGTGGAAATGGGATCGTGTCACAATGGACCTTGTGATGGGCTTATCAAGAAAATAGAGGAGTAAGGATTCCAATTGGGATAGTGGTTAAGAGATGAATGAAGCCGACTCACTTTAGTGCAGTACGAAAAGATCTCGATTTGAATAGGCATACAGAAGTGTATGTGTGTCAGACAATTCGTTTGCATGGAGTGCCAGTGATGAATTTATATCAAATCGAAACTAGAGATTCCCAATTTCAGCAGAACAGTCTCATTTTGAAGTATTGTATGGTAGAGCGTGCATAACGCCGTTATGTTGGGATGAGGTCGGAGAACGGAAAATCACAGGCCTAGAGTTAGTTCAGCATTTAGAGACTGCAGTAGCAGTTATCATAGACAAAGTGAAGACCGCTCAGAGCCGCCATAAAGGTTGAAGTGTCGAAAGCCAGATTTCCAAGTTGGTGATTGCATCTTTATGAAGGTGTCACCAGTGAGGAGTACTTTGTGCTTCGGCGGGAAGGAAAAGCTAAGTCCGAGGTATGTAGGTCCCTTTGAGATTCTGAAAAGAATCGGGATCCTATTGTATCATCTTGCATTGTCACTGAGGATTGGCGCAAGTGCATGACGTCTTTCACGTGTCGGTGTCGAGGACGTGGGAGCTTGACCCTACTCACGTACTAAATTTTGAAGAATTGGACGTGGACGACACAGTGTCATACAATGAAAGCCCAGTTCAGATTGTGGATCACAAGAAGCAGGTCTTGCGCACCAAGACCATTCCGTTGGTCAAAGTGGTCTGGCAACACCACGGCACTGAAGGAGCAACATGGGAAATTGAAAAATCGATGAGACGACTATACCCCCACCTTTTTGCTTAAGGATTGTAATATGTTTAAATTTCGAGGACGAAATTTTCATAAGAGGGGAAGAGTTATGATAGCTTGAATTTTCAGATTTCGTTTTCAATTAAATAAATTGGACATTTCATCGACGCGCCAATAGTGCCATTCTTTGAGCTGATCACTCACAAGAAAACTAGACTATCTATGGAAGCCATTAAGGGATTTTAACGCAATGGACTTGAGAATTCGACAAAGAATCGACTGCTCAACCGTGTCGATCTGCAAGGGTTATTACGGCACTATAAAAAAATCGATCAGAGACCGAAGATAGGTCGATTCGATAGAGGTATGTGATTAGTGTGTGGGTGATTCCACCTAATTGCAAAATTCTCGTCGAACGACACTAGACCGATTTTTCTGTCATTTTTGTACCCGGTGTCCGTATTTGAAATCTCGAGATTTTCACGACAACCGACAGTCGCCAATGTGTCGAAGATGCACAATGTGGCTTGAAAATTATCGACCACGGGTCAATTGTGCTGAAAATTCCTAAAAGCTACCTGGTAGGTTAGGTCACGCTAAAATCGCGTCAAATTGAAATTAACCGTGAATTTGAACCCGATTTCAGAAATCGAAAGTTCTGTCATGTCACGATCTATTTTAGGAATGTCGAATCATCCTCCGAAGAATTTTTGGAGATTCCGGGATTTTTACGGAAAATCAATTCGGACGTTGCGGAAAATTAACGGAAATTCGAATGGGCTCAATTGAAGGAAATTTGGACTTCCAAGCCGAGCATTGAATATTGAGGACTTGCAGAAAATTGTACGGGATTTTTCTTCATCAAAGTTGGACGTCGATTTGGGAAATTTTGTGAAGAATTTGGAGTTGAAATTTATGAAATTCGTATGCTAATTTTGGAGTTGGAAATTTGGCTTCAATTGGGTTTATTTGTGGAATTTATTGCTAGAAATAAATTGGGAAACCAAGGTGAATGTATATGAGAACTTTAGGGGACAAGGCTTTAATGAAATTGGATATGTATTGTTGACTTTAAGCTCCCCTCACTCAAGCCTCTCTCACACAATTTTGCTCCCACCTTCGGACTCTCTCTCGGCCGCACACGTCCGTAGCATCGTCTTCTTCTCCACCGCACGAATCTTGCCCCCATCGAAGACAGCTGTCTTTGCATCTCCATTTTCTTATTAGCATTTGCACGCCCCAATTCCACCGCCCGCTTACTTCTGTTTTCATTTCCTCTCCTTCATCCGAAACAATCACCATCAAATCTCTCTCCCTCGTGCCTACTTCGTTGCCACGAAGCCGCTGGTTCCCTGCTGCCCAAGGACTACCACCGTCCGTGACTCACCATCATCTAAGACAATCCACTGAAATCACCGTCCAACTCCCCTCATTAGATCTACTCCATCCCCACGTGCGACAGCCCCACTCACGAAGCCCACGGCCAGACTCTGCCGCTCCATTGCTGTTTGTCTCCTTCCACAAGTAGCTCTCCCAGCAACGAAGACCGAACTAGCTCCTACTACCGCGTCTTCCTCAGCTCAACGCAAGCTGCCAGTACCACCAGCCTGCTTCCATCTGCTTGTTCGTGAGTCCAGCGAGGCCGAAGCAGCCCAACTTCCATTCCATCTCAGCCCGTTAAATGCAGCCCATCTTGAAGTCCACGAGCCTAGCGTCTCCATCAAGTCCCGCCCACTTTCAGTCCATCAACTCTAGCAGCCCAAGAAGCCATTGAAGCCCATAACTCAGCCAAGCTTTGGCCCATCGGATAGCCCAACTCCAACCCACTTGAAGCCCAGCAAATTCACTAGTTCAACCCATCTTGGGCCCGCGAAGTAGGCCCAGTCCGTAGGCAAGCCCAAGCCCAAGTCTAAGCCCAGAAATTTCTGTGGGTTTGCAAGGCCTTTGGGCCCGGTCCGAGTGTCTGTTGACGCTACCGAAAATTCGGATTTTGGTCGCCGTTGCGCCGCCGTCGCGGTGAATCGGTCTTCGTTTTACACCGATGAGTTTATTCACTAAACTCTTCTTAGTAGGCTAATAACGTTTCTGGGGTGTTTAGATTTATTTAAGTGTAATTAATTTAATTATTAGTTTAGTTAGTTAAATTAGGTTAGTTAGATTATTTAATTAGGCGGTTAGAGATTTTAGTTAATTAAGTTAGTATGTTGTTATTTAGTTAGAATGGTTAAGATAAATTAATTAGCTCAATAGGTGGTTAGATTAGAATTATTTAGACTAAGTTAGCATTTGTTATAGTTAATGTATTATTTAATTATTAATTATTTTTCCAGAAATTAGACCGGGATAGCGGGTGATCGGAATTTCATGCTGATTGCAATGGTGTGGTTAATTCTTGCAATTGAGTGGTAAGTTATGCAAATTAAGTGTTGATTGGATTTTTGGACATTTATTCCAAAAATTTATAAAATTCAATATATATTTAGAAAATCCCGGGTGTCGGGTTTTAACACCGAAAATGGATTTTAAGTACTATATCAAATAATGGGTTTGAAAAAGAAAGGTATCAGTTTTCTGATTCGAATTGACCGTGTACTCACACACGACTATTTTCGAGATGTTTTTAATACGAAGAAAACATGCAGGATCACCGTTTTAATGGAGGCGTTTGAATGCAATGGGTGATGTCTTGGGCCGAAATTGATTGATCGTGTGTTGGTTAGAGAAAAACCGTTCTAGCGTTTAAGCCGGACGTTACTAAATCCCACTTTCGGGTTACCCATGCATTAGGGTAGCGGGTCGCAGTAGATTCTGGACCTATGCTCCTTTGGGAAAGCCGTCACTGAGATGCAGCCGTGCTCAATGGGGAAGAGACGATGCCTGGCTATGCCAGTAGACTGCCGAGCATGGATTCGGCAGTGCCTTGAGTGGCTTAACTAACAATTGGAACACATGATTGTTTGAGTTTGATGAGCCTGATTATGAGATAAAACTGTGTGGCATGGTATGGGTCGTGTCATAACGGTTTGGTCTTATAATCGAGACTCCTGTGATTGCTTAGGTTGAGACCCTTGTAGTTGATTGAGAAAAGTAAGGCGTTTTAATTGTCGTATGCATTAGTTGTATGCATTTGAGATATGTATAGTGCTGACTTGTAGGAAGGAACTGACGCGAGGTAAGTTCCCTGTTCTAATTGTGTGGTTGTGTGTTTAGAGAGCTCTGAAGCGTATTTCCCTCCTAATAGGGGTTTAGTGGGTGGACTTGCTGAGACATTGTCTCACTGGTTATTGCATAACTATTTTCAAGGTCGTCGAGTGGAGGACCTGGAGCCGAGAGGAGGTGATCTGAAGAGTAGGTCTGTTAGGACCGCTTCTTTTTGGAAAGCCAGTTTTTGTAGTCTTTTGGTCATAGACCTTGTACATGACTCAGTGTTTATATAAATGTGTGTTTAATTGGTGAATTCGTTGTACAACTTTTCTATCCCGAGATGATTACTGTCAGGGGATTTATTTTCGCATCCACATGTGCAATAAAATAAAAAGGGTCGGTGACTCGTCCTGGGAAGTCGCAAAATTTTATCGACCAGAGAGGGATGGGCACGCGCTCGGGGTTCGGGGCGTGACATGCAGTATAAGGACTTTAGCACGAATTAAGGAGCAAATATTTATTCTTGAGAAATATCTTTTGAACATTTTTTAGGTTACAAGAATAGAGCATTAAAGCCAACACTTCAGGGAGAATTAACTGGCCAATTCTTTCCAATATTAAAGTGTCATGCTTAAAGTGGCAAGTAATTCTCGGCCAAAAGAAAAGTGAAAAAAAATAAGGATTTGCTAGCATAATATTCTTTAAACCATTGTGAGTAAGAGTTTAAGTGGTTCAGTTCGATTCGGTTTGATTTTATTAGAAAACCGAACCAAACCAAATTGATAAGGAAATTCATTAAATTGAACCAAAATCTGATCCAAATTGAAATCGAACTAAATCAAAATCCGGTTTGATTCGGTTCGGTTCGGTTCGGTTTTTTGATTTTTACTTTAGTTTTGTTTTTGTTATTGTTTTTTTTTTGTTATTATATATTGTAAGATTAATTTTCCTAATGAACAAGAAAATATTTTTCACTATTTAGTAAGCAAAATCTTTTCCTACATGCGCCCCTTTCAATAAGTTTTTTAGTTATCTTAAAAATCAATTTTTTAAATTATTTTTTATTCTTTTTCTCTTTTTCTTTCTTTTTCTTCCTCCTCTTCATTGGTTGGTTGCTAGCCATGTTAGCAATGCCAGCGATCGGTGAGCGGCCAAAGGCAAGTTGGAGCCTTGTCGACCTATGGTGAGGTCAAGCTCACTTGATGGCGGCGAGCTCAAGTCCGCTAGATTCGGCGAGCTAGGTGAGGCTTGAGCCTCGCCGGAGGTCGCGCGAGCCTCGCTAACATCTGATGATCGCCGACGAGACTCAAGCTCCACCCGGGTGGTTAGATCCGCGAGGCTCAAGCTTGTCGACGTCGAGCAAGCTCGGCCTTGCCTAATTAGGGTGAGGCTCCAGCTCGCCTTTGGTTGGTTGCGGACCGCCACCATGGCCGGAGAAGAAGAAGAAGAAGAAGAAGAAGAAGAAAGAAAAAAATAAAAGAAAATTAATGATTTAAAAAAATAAAAATGTAAAGGGAAAATATTTTATATTTTATCGGTTTGGCTATGTTAACCGATCTAGTCAAAAAATTTTTGGGTTTTCATATTATCCGAATTGAATGAGAGCCGAACTGAAAAAAATCAAAATTCTTGCTTTTTGGTTCAATTTGGTTCGGTTTTTGGTTCAATTTTCGACATCCCTAACGGTGAGTATAATAGCTTGTTGTAAACCACAAATTCTTAAAGGAGTGAATCCTACAACAATTTATAATTTTTTATTATTTGATTTTTTGTGATCTAGAACAGATTGTTATTCTCACAGTAAATAAAAGAGTGTCACCTAATCAATTCTTAAAAAAAGAATGCTTGTTTCACATTTGTGGAATAAGAAAAGAAGAAATAAAATGATGGTAAAAGAAATACACATCTGCCGCAACCCTCCCGAGGCGGTCCGAAGAGCGGGTTTAGTACAAGAAGATTGTGAGATAGAAAGCATAAATTTGTTTGCACTTTAGTTGTGCAATACTGTTATGTTTTAGTACTCTTTATAAATGTTGATATAAGCACGCATCCTATTAATTATATATTTTTTATGTAAATGAGTTAGTAGTTGGAAATGCATTAAATTTTATTAATGAAAAAAATTATAAAAATTAGCAAAATAGGACAAATTAGTTTCCTTCTTAAGGTTAATCTATTGATTTGAGTCTTCCCAGGCCCAATCAATCTTATATGAAAAATTTGATAGACGGCTATGTTGGAAAAATGTTAGGATACATGAAAATAATAATAATTGTTAGAAATACATTGAAAAGGATAAGAAAATAGAAAGAATTGTCCGAGGCATGCAAGTTTGTGCTTAAGGATAATTCTATCCCTCAGAGTACAAAACTCAATGTATAAAGTTTCAGCAATTATCCTCCCAAGATACAACATACCTTATTTTATACTCCGTATTGAATATTAGAAGGAACATAACAACGTTATGTGTATAATCCAACAAAAAGAAAATGAAGATATGAGAACATAGTGTGTCTTCAAAGATTGTGGTTTGCAGTTTAATTTATATTTAAATAAAAGAAAGAGAGAGCCGTTAGGAGACCGTCATAAATCAATTGGTAATTAAAAGAATGATCATTATAAAATAATGAAGAGTTTATGAAGTAATAAATCAAAAGTTATAAAGCCGTTAGACGACCGTCATATGGCCTTTAGAAAGCCGTTATATGTCCGTTAGAAAGCCATTATACTACTGTTGTAAAACCATTGTGAAAATGATAACTTTAATAATGGTTATAATTTCTAATAAATATTTTAAAATTGCTGAAATATCCAATAATTCCCCACATATTTCAAAAATTTTTGAAAAGAAAAAAAAAAGAATAATGCTGGGTTATTAGAGAGTAATGTATCGGAACTAGTGCTTGTTAGGCTATGAACCAGTCATAGAAGAATGAAATATAATTCACGAAATCATTGGTGAAATTTGAAACTTCTATGAACAAAAATTTCTTTTATTTATTAAAATTTTCACTAATCACATTACACTCCCACAAACTTCGTTGTTCAACGTAGTTTTGCGCTAATAGGCCATGCACATGCTTGATTCATTCATAAGTGCTCTGGAGATTATCATTAATAATTCTCATAGGAGCAGCCTCACTCCACACTTATATAGGTAATTCCATCAAGCGTATTCTGTAGTTTAATACACCACCAATGATAGCTATGGAATTTCATTAAGAGCTTAGCTCAACCTCTTTTCCCTTATAGTTTTGCACTATTTTCACCTTAGGAGGGACCACAAATTTTAATAGTGCACTAGATCAATAATTGACTTGTTATTACCCATATGAACATAATTCATGGGATCGCCAATCAAACAATCACATAAGTTGGGTTACCATCAATGTTGATTTTCTTCAATTGACTTGTCCCATTCCCTTTGATGTATAATCGGAGGATTAATCAAAATCCATTTCTGACTTCATATAATTAATGGACATAATTCCATCATTAAGCAGTTGCTTTACCACGTCATCCCTCAATCTGATGTTCTGTTTTTACCATTGAAATTTTTTCATTGCAATGGTTATTGCCACTTGGCAATCACAATACTTAGACATAGATGGTGTCAATTTATTTTCAAAGGAGTATCTATGAGTTTTTCAACTATTTAGCCTCATTTTCAAATATAAGTTGGAGAAGAATTTTCTCTTTCTTCAAGAACTTGAGTAGTTCTCAAACTACCAAAATAAAGATTTTCCTACCGAAGTGTAAGAGGATATTTGCACATACGTGCCTAGTAGCTCCTCAATCTACTACCCATTCTTTCACATTGGCCACTATTTTGGCTTGGAAAATGACTACAATAATTATATCATCAGATTATCTGCTTCAACCAAGTAAAATTTTTGGTTTAGCAAGATTGTCATTTCACCCACAATTTCATTGGACTGTTTTTTATGTTACAACACCTCCACAAGGTGGACACATACTCATTAGTGGACTTTGTCTCATATGAAACCAAAATCTAGTTAATATCACTATATCCTTCTGATATAGTGGGAAATTCACTATGTAAAATATCATAAACTTGACAATAGTCACCCTTTAACAAAATATTTCACAAAAGACATCAATCTTATTCAATATAGATCTATGTTGGCTATGGGTACAAGGAAACAAATATAAATTTCATCTCCACAACAATCAAATAAAGGAGGTTAAATTGCAAAGCTCAAGCAAATCTTCAAGTGGGCCAATACATGTCGGCATAATTTCTAGAAAAAGAATTTCGACAATACGAAGCTTAAGTTCATGGTCATGAAGAGACTACATCAAAACACAAAAAGAGTTAGCATGCTCGTAAAATTACGACTCTCCCATATATAGGTTAAAAGTACAACTCCAAATAATATGATACAATTAGACCCATAGTAGGTGAAACATGACACAATATGTCAGTATCTCATCTACCATCTCAGTTATCCATCGACAAGCTAAAGATGCAAGACCTCCTTGCAATATAGCAATTCAATTTCCAAACACTAAAGCCGATAGACGCTGTAAAAGAGCTAGAAAAAGATATAACTGACTTTTGGGATCGCATGATTTTATCTTCATTATTCAAATGATTTTCTCCCTCAACTTTATGCTAGAAAAACACATAAGTCACCAACAACTCAATGAACACCCACAACACTGTATGGCGAGCGAAATAAAGACACTAAAAGGACATGGAAAACACTTTCCTTGATAATCGTGCGAGGATATTATTCAATTTTAAAATTAATAACTTTGATGTAGAGCTATTTCAAGATAATAGCACAGTTCGTAGAAAACACAAGAAGAATTATGCAAACTCAAAACCAATATATCCCACCACAGCATGTTATGACTATATTGTCTTTTACATCTGCAACCATCGATAATGATAATGAAAAGACGTAAGTAAGAGCAACAACGTATTTCTATGAACACACAATTCAAATGAAATACTTATTTAAGGAATTGTGAATTTGTCACGAGGCTCCTTAATGATCGTCTCTATCCAGCAAGATTTAATAAGGAAAAAATGTAACGTAAAATTGAATTTGATATAAATAGGACAATGTGTCACCTTTGCTCAAGTAATCGAACATTTGATTCGCACCCACTACAACATCTAAGTCAAAACCATATTGCAACGAACAAATATCAACTCAACATAGAAACACGAAATGGAAGGTAGCTAATTATACACTGGAAACTAAACACCACACTACAAAGCTCCCATGTGACGATTTACATAAAGCACATTTCACAAGTTATACAAACATATGTATGTAACATCAATTGCACCATGATACCTATATTTTCACTTGTTTCACGATTTCAATCCATGCCTACAATTTGTTCACTCTCAACATAATGAATATGCATAATGAATCATAATTTGCAATTCAGCATATTAATGCGAATGCATACATAATGAATTTGCTAATATATAAACACGAATGAGTTAAATGACATTTAAAGGATGGCAAACAAGTCTTACTCAAGGCTGGAATATCCTGACCAGCAAAGAACTAAGACCAAACGACAGATTTAATTGGCCTAAAATAGATATATAACCCTGTAATGCAAAGGTAGAACATCAAGGACCATCCCTAGATTGATAAACACAAGATAAGAGTGAAATCAAACAACACGACAAAGGGGAAGGGGGCTTACAGCCATTCAAGTGCACCCGGTTTCAAGAGTTAGAAACGGTTTATACCACTAAAGCTCGCATAACCCAAGATCAGGCATTTTTTTTTTTTAGTAAACAATCTACAGGCCAATCAAATCATGGCAAATCTCAAATTACATCAATTTTCTTACAATCTATTTTTTCAAAGAAAGACAACATAATTTCTCGCAAATCGAAACACTTCACAGCCAAAAAAAAATTGTTTCAAGCTTGCTATGTGAAAGAGGAGGAGTGCATACATACCCTAAATTCGAACATATCTATTAAAACCTAAAACTCTACCCAAAATCAAACACGTCATCATTGAAATTGAAGCAGCAAACAAATATAGGTACTGAAGCCCCAAGAAACGATTTTACCTGCACTCAATAATCTTACCGAAATGACCACAGACACTTTTGTGTTGATACTCGGTAATGTCCCACGAGAACCTCCCATGAATATGCGATATTTGTTCTTCACCATCTTTGAGTCCTCATTCAATTCCAACATCGATGGTAGTAGCGGTAGTTCCGGATTGAGAATCCATAAGGCAATTATCCTTAAGACTGTTGGAAAAACGTTAGAATACATGAAAATAATGATAATTGTTAGAAATACATTGAAAAAGATCAGAAAATAAAAACAATTGTCTGAGGTGTGCAAGCACTATTTTTAAGGATAATTTTGCTTCTCGAAGTACAAAACTCGGTGCGTAAGACTTTAGCGGCTATACTCCCAAGATACAACAGATTTTCTTCTATACTTCGCATTGAATACTAGAAGGAACTGAACAACGTTATGTGTATAACCCAACAAAAGAAAAAAAAAAAAAAAGAGGACATATATGAGAATAAAAGATACAACAGACCTTCTTCTATACTCCATACCAAATATTAGAGGGAACAAAACAACTTTATGTGTATAACCCAACAAAAAGAAAAGGAAAGATATGAGAACATTGTGCATCTTCAAAGATTGTGGTTTGAAGTTTAATTTATATTTAAATAAGAGAAAGAGAGGGCTGTTAGGAGACCGTCATAAATCAATTGGTAATTAAAAGGTTAACCATTATAAAATAATGAAGAGTTTACAAAGTAATAAATCAAAAGTTATAAAGCCGTTAAAAGATTGTTATATGTTGTTAGAAAGCCGTTAGAGCCGTTGTAAAACTATTACAAAAATGATGACTTTAATGACGGTCATAATTTCTAATAAATATTTCAAAACTGCTGAAATATCTAACAAAAATTCACTTACAAAATATACGAGGATACATCAACAAGATGGAGAAATTGGATACATGTATTTGTACATATGATTGCACTTATAACAAGACAACTACATTACCAGAATACTTCTACATAAAATTAAAGCCAACCCAGTTGCTGTCAATCGCAAATTGGTTGTTTCAAACTTGCCGTCTCCCATTGATTAGAACTTCTTGCATTACCTGCTACTACTCCTGACAATGATGCATCTCCACATCCACCGCCTCCACCTTGGATAGTTGTCTCTTTGATGACCGCTTCCAGTGGCCGGTGGCCGGCGATCAAATGTTGGAGAGCTCCCAGACACCATATACACTAAGCACAATGTGAATTCACACCTCAGATCATTTCAAGAAAATCAAACACAGAGAATAATATTTGTTGCATGTTTCTTAGAAAGACTTGGTAGGAAACTAGAGATGGAAATTCAATAGTATACAGTGCCAATATAGTTCACGACACAAAACCAAAATAAGAGCAATTATTTAGAGCGAAAATTGGATTAGGTGTCATGCACGCAAATATATTTTATGAAAGGATTGAAATTAGGGTTCAAAAATTGAGACAGCACGTTCACTTTACGAATGGAAATATTACTGCTTGTTGAATTAGGATTGGTCAGCGACAGTTCAATGGGCCTGTAATCTTTCAATTGCCACTAGGTCTTTCTTCCTGTGTGAGCTTCTCCCACGTAGAAAACCATTGACTTCTTCATGCGGATCACCCGATTATCTGACTAATAGATGTAACTTCAGTAGTATTGTTATATGCGACACGTGACACGACACGACACGTCGATACGTCATTTTTCAAAAAAAAGAATTCCAACACGTTGAGACATGTATATTCAATATATATTTTATATATACACGACAAATTATTTTTATGATTTATTTAATTCAAATTCGTAAATAAATAATAATAAAATAATTTAGAATGAATTTACACTAAAAATATTAATCCATCATTTGATAATACAATTAATTATTTCAGTTTCATAAATTTAACTATATTTAATTTTAATAAATTTTACTATTGGAGAAATAAAAAGGAAGGGGGATGCATAGTGGGTACCTTGCGTATCCAAGTCAGCTTCCTCCCTCTCCGTCTCTATAGATAGATTTTCACTCCTTCCCCCACTCTCCCTGAATCTCTCTATGCAAATTAGCCCCACCTCCAATATCACCTCAAACCTCAATCCAATCACCTCCATGTGGACTATGTATCCCCCAATAGGGGCCCCCGCCCTCCTTTTGCCTTAATCTCTCTGGCCACCACCTTCTTCTTCCTCTTTCCACCTTCCATCTTCCTCCTCCTCTAGATCCGTCGTCGCTCCTCCTCTTATTCCTCGGTGGGTGGTTCTCTGCTTCTTGTCCTTTGACTGGGTTCCTCTCGATTCTCTCCAACCCCTTTTGCTTGCAGTGGATTCCCCCCATGTTCCTTGCTTCCTTCGAGGTCTAACATCTCAATGGACCATTAGGGTTTCCCCCAAGGTTTGGTTCCCTTCCTAAAGCTCAATAATTTTTTTGGCTAGCTTGTTGTTGGAAGTGAAATCGGACATGATCCTAGAGTTGCAGGTTACGATTTTGGAGCCCATCACTATTCTCCTGCAATTCCTTCCTTAAGTAGTTCCTTTCATTTTTTTTTTGGGTTTGGCAGGTTTGAAGCGGTTGGAGTGTGTCGGAATCACATGTCAAAATTTGGAATCGCATATCGGAGCGTGTCGAGAGAGTTGACTACGTGTCAAATTTTCTGACACTTGTTGACTGCGTGTCAGATACTATTAGACATGTGTCGAGGTGTCCGATACAACATGAAGACTCTCAAAGAGTATCGATACTTCTTAGGATGTAACTGAGAGAAATGGTGGCCTTCCAATAGTTGGTAGCCATGCTTCGGCTGGGTTGCCCTCCTCTCGCCTTGTTTCTTTGTACCATTCAAAACAAAATTATTTCTTTTGTGTTGTCCAGATGGTGAATTTGTCTTGTTTGATATTTAGGATAATTACTTAATATAGCTTCAAATATTGCAATTTCTAGTCATACAGGTTAAATTATCTCTTTTGTGTTCTTGACATCCGGTGGCCAAACTTCGACCATGTTGATTCTCATTAAATTAAAATTAGTCCTTTCGAATTTTTTTCAATGGTTTACTTCTTTCATAATGCGATGGCCAACTTGAAGTAAAACTTGGCGATATTTATTCACACCAAATATGATTGGTATGCTAAATATTTATTCATAATGAGTTGGCCGTCATGAGGTGATTTCCAAGACCTAAATTCTTTCATATTGACCAATTGTGGTGGACTACTATTGCGAGTAGGGGTGAGCATCGGTTTAGGGTTAACCCTGAACCGACCTTAGACCGGCCCAACCTTGCCGCTCCTAGTCCGGTTCTCAAGAGGATTGGATTAGTTCTTGGTCTTGGTAACCTGGATTAGTACTGTGCGGGTTGGTCCTTATCCTGAGAGTTTAGGGGTGATCCAACATATTATATATAATTTATAATTTATAATTTTTTTTATATATTAAAGAGAAAACCCTAAGTCAAACGGCGTCAATAACATTAAACGGCTTCTCACGGTGTGCAAAATGGTGTAAATACATTAAACGGCTTCTCACGGCATGCAAAATGGTGTAAATATATTAAACATCTCCTCATGACATCCTCCTCTAGTACTCATTCTCTTTTGTCTTCTTTGTCCTCTTAGTCTTCAATTTGCCAAAATTGAAAGAAAAAACTTCCCCGCTCGCTTCTCGGCACTCACCCTGCTCAACTTTCCCGCTCACTGCTCAACTTCCCGTCTTGTCCCGTATCTCTATAAGCAATTTTAATCGTTTTTATGGTTTTTTGCTTTTGGCATGTGTGAAATTTCTATTGGCGTGTTATCTTAAATTTGTTGAATATGTACTAGTATTTATAATTTGGTTGACAATGCCACATTATTGATGGATATGTAATTTGAAATGGTAGGTTTGCCTTTTTGGGAAGTACAAAAAATGAAACAAAAAAATTATCGGTAGGTCCTAGGTTGATCCTAGAATCGGACCGAATCCATTGGATCGGTTTGGTCCTCAATCCTAGACTCAACAAGGTTGGTCTTTAGTTTCAAAAATTAAGAACCAATACTGTGCGGGTTGGTTCTAGAGTTGGGGGTGGATTAGCTCAACCCAAATCATGCTTACCCCTAGTTACGAGATATGGAGATTGGAGACTTGTAGTTTGGTGTACTTTACGTGGAGCACTTTCTCCTATTCATTAGATAGTTGAAACCAAGCAGTTATCACATTGATTAAGAGTTGATGTTTATTTTCATTTATCAAGAGATTTAGGTTGTCTTGTTTTCTTTGGCCAAGATTGTGTTTTGAGGGATAGGAAAGGGTGGAAATGCAATGAATTCCACTACAAAATCCCAGTAATAGGTTCCATCTATATAAGAATTGCGACCAAACTGATCGGTCAAATTATCTAGCCTCACGGATAGAACTTAATTGGAGGTTTCGTGTTACACGTGATACCGAGTTGATACTAGTGTTGAAATATCACATCATTTAATGATATGATTTATGCTCTTTAAAGACATATGACTTCACTCCATCTCTCAACTTAAATTTATGGGTTGGAATTTTTAACAATTAAATTCTCATGGACGGCTTATTAATAGGTTCCAAAGGAGGTAAACTACCCTTCAAGCAATATATCGATACCAAATTGCCATCTTCTTTGCTTTCTCATGTGAATAACAAATCAGATTCTATTTGTATGATCGACATCTAACCTCATAGAGTGATATTGCTTTTAGCTCCAAACTTTTATGAACAATCTCTTATTCCGATAGAAGTTGAAGAGATTTATCCTTTTTCTTTTTTGCAATGGTGATATTATTTTTGTTTGGCTTTTGTTTTGTGTTAGATTGTCCTTTTCATTTCATCTCATCAACATAATTTTCTGATGTTGACCTTTTTTATGTCAATACCAGGATGATTCACTTTTTTTGTTTTTGGTGGAAAAAGGTGCGGAATCTTTTTTGTACCAGGCACAATGGCCAAGTTAAGATTGCAAGTGTGACAGTGACACCGTGTAAGCAATCCAATGTCTTTTCTGGCCGTGCTTTCGGCATCGAACGGCAACAAAAGCAATGTGCCATGAAAGCAAGAGCTCTTGATTGCTTTGTGGACCATGTTGTCACGCTCTGAAATATAAACAATGTATAAGCACGAGGTACTGTCTCCAGCGGACAATGACCTCTGCGGTGTCCATCAACTCTCTTTTTCTTTGCGTAGAATGATGTTTCTTGACCATACTTCCTATAGTCGATGGAATATCCACAAGGGGCGAGAGGCGACTTTGGCCTGCATGGTAATATTTTTGTTCCTCTCGATTTCTAATCTTTTATTTCCCGAAAAAAAAAACATAAATCCATTTAATAACGTCAATTTCTTTTTTTTATTCCTTGGAATAGAAAAGTAACTAAGATAATAGATTTGGATTCTAAAAAACAACAAACAAAAAAAAGTAGTTTTTTTTATCGGGAATAATTTAGAAATAAGCCCAATTTTATTTTTTATTTTTCTTTTGTTCCTCTCTCTTGCCGGCCACCTCAATCGCTTGAGCCGACCATCCGATCACCGCCCGATTGCCGACCCCGCGCCGCCGATCGCGACCATCGCCGCCTCGATTGCCATTGGCCCGCCACCGATCGTCTTCGACGATTGTCTGTGCGGTGTAGTGGCCAACGATCGGTGGTTGGTGATCTGTGAGCAAAAATAAAAATCGAATAGATACAAAAAATACGAAATCGTACCAAATGCATTTCTATTCTTTTTCTATTTCAATGATAGAAATTTTGTATAGTTACCAAACACCTTATTTTACTCAAAATTATTCCTGGGAGTAGAAATAGAAAAGAACTATTTTTGAAAAGAAACTTTCCCGATCAAGAAGCGTTATCATGCGCACATTTTAATTTCAGCTGATGCTTGAGTAATTGAAAGGACATCCATAAAAACAGAAAAAAGAAAAGAAAAGAAAGGACATCATCATGACTGGCGGAAGATTTTTTACCTGAAGGAATTGCACATTGGCGAGTAGCCCTCACTAAGACTTTGCTTGCCCTTTTCCCCTCTTTTGGATATGTAGCTGCAGACACTATTGTGCGTAAATATTTCGCAATTGAAGCATTTTTTAGGAGAGATCATTTTATAGGAAAAAACATTAAAAAAGATATAAACATATTGCATTGCTGCCTATTTAGTCATATAACTTTTGATTTTGTATCAATGTAATTATTTTAGTTAATTTTGACCAGATATTACTGACGTACAATATAACACTACATACATTGAATACGTTGATGTGGATAATTTTTAATAATTTTTTAATTTTTTAATTTTTTCTGATTTTTCTCTTTTTTATGATTTTTTTCTTTCCTTTCTTCTTCCTTTTTTGGGTGACCGGCCACCAACCATTGATCCGGCCTCGGGTGGCCATGGCAAGGCCGCCAAGGCTTGGCCTCGCCATGGCCACGCAAAGCCAGCCACCTAGGCCATGGTTGGTGGTCGGTCACCAACAAAAAGAAGAAGAAATGAGAGAAAAAAAAAAAAAATAAATAAGATAATAAAAAATCGAAAAATTATTAACGCGTGCCAAAGAGTATCATCACGCGTTAGCTAGCTGACGTTCATGTCAACAATATTAGATCCAAATTAACTTGAAGGACTAAACTGACACTAAACCAAAAGGTTTACAACTATACTGACATCATTAAAAAGTTTCGGACTATATTGCCATAAATATAATAAATTTATGACTTTTTCGACACAAGTGAATGATTAGCGTGGCTTTTACTGGTCTGTTTTGTTGAGTGACATATAAGTGGAAACCATATGCTTGGGTTCATGTTGTTAACTGCTCATATCACGTGGTAGCTTACTTGGTACCATCATTAAATCTTTAGTAGATCGCAACTTTATCCGAGGCTGCTTTCGAATTTCCCATCTATGATTTGCCATGTGCTTTGGGTTCATGTTGGTTACTGCTCATGTCATGTGGTAGCTAACTAGTTACTATCAATTAATCTTCAGGGGAGGACAACTTTTTCTGAAGTTGCTTTCGAATCTCCCATCCATGATTTGCCCGATTATGCAGATTATACATCAAGTATGTCAACGTCCTGTTTATTCATGATTTTGTTGCATTTTTCATGGCATTGTACATCCTCTTATCATGATGATTTACGTCATTTATTTATACTTTTCATGTCGATCTCTCACTTTATCTCGACCATAAAGTCTCTCTCTCAGGTTTACCTCTAAGTTCATTGGATTCTCTTTTAAATTATGAGCATTTGTCATTGGATGGCTGTTGTTTGTTATTGGGCAATCTAATAAGTAACATGTTTGTAATGGGACAGAAAACTAGTTACAACAGGGTGGATGGGCAACGGAGTACGAGAGAGGCAAGGATATGATATTCTATTTATCGGTCGCATTCACATTGACCGGCTAGTCGTGGGTGCAGTTGGCCTCCCTTGATGTGTGTTCTGGGAAGGTGGATCACCGGATTGGGTAAGTAGTAATGGTACCAATCTAAGCAATGATTTATTTGGATTGACTGCTTAATATCGATGTCTTGAAACTCTTCCTTGTTCAACAAAGACGTCGTATGTTGCCGAACGTGATGTGACCGCTCCCCAAACGACGTATGTTGTACACGGTCCCTCCTTGAATGATGTCTCGTTCGATGTATGTATGCATGGGAAGCGTGCGATCTCTAAAATATTGCGGCAACACAAAAGCATTTGTTGTGGGCGAGTCTTCATATGCCGCTAAAAGCCCCTCTCTATTAGCTGTACACAACCGAATCTTCGTGATTCACGGCGCGAATCTGCCTGAAATGATGTAAATTCGTGAATCCCTGTTGTTCTGAACTTGAATTACGTCGAACCCGAAGACACGGTTTCGAAGGCAAAATCCATGAGGACTAGACAAGCGGACGTTTGACAGTCGTCGAGCAGATTGATGTCTTAGACTTTTGGGGTGCTCCTTGGGGTCCACAAAGGACTCTCGACTCCCTTCAAGCAGTTTCGCTTTATGAAAAGAGAAAGCCTCCGTCATATCAGGGACAACTAGGGACAACTGGACAGAGTTCGAAAGGGTCGAATGCAACAAAATAAAGAAAAGGGTGCGCAGTAAGAGAGACAACCTACATTTTCTGGGCCTGATCCGTATAAAACCCACTATTGATTCCTGTTTGCACCAAAAAATAATCAACTCGTCAACGTGAGTAGGTGCATGACTTGGAGACGAATGGTTATTAACACTGGAAATGTGAACTATTGTCGATGATCGTAGAAACCATTGTCGATATTAACATACATCAACGACCATGGATGAGCTATCGATACTCAATTGTGTGTGGTTGATAATTATCATAGCAGAATTAGTCGATAAAGAGATGGGATACCAATTAAGACACCAAGTGAAAATTGAATACCTGGAGGGTGCCGAAATTTAGTTATAATACTCAAATTTGAAATCATCGGTGGATAGGGCAATGAAGTCCAATGGATCGTGGATGAAAAATAAAGTTAACTCGGCAACAAACAAATGCGAGAGATCAAGGTGCGATTTTAAGGAAACCACTACTTGGAGGTGAAATCATGGCAACGTGAGAATGTGGGTTCAAAATTCTTAGAAATGTGGAAGCATGGCTAAAATTGTGGAAGAGTCGGTCATAAGCAGTTATATTGTGGACACTATGAATACTAGTGTTTGTCTAATAGGGACCCCTCGTGCATAACACACAAAAGTTTTTATCTTTCAATTATCTTTTAATTCCTATACTATAGTTATGGTTGTAGATTTCAAATACTTCGTTGTCCATTGAATTTTAGTGTGTATTTTTGTTGAAGTTTTCAGGTACCTCTTCATTGAATAAATTTCAACGTTACATCTTTGTGTCATTAGGCTTTGTTGTCGATTAGATTTTAGCGAAATTCTTCTACTTTTGATTTCGTTTGAAGTGAAATTACCGATTACCTTTGTGCCTATGATATTTTATGTCTAGAAGCGCCATAAAACCTATCTCCTCTAATAAATTTCAAAGAATGACTTTCAATTAAAAGTATTTAGCCCATTTGACGTCTTGAGAGAGTATCTTACGAGACGGTCATATCGAGCGACAATGGTACATTGAAACATTAGCCAGTAAACAAGTACGATTTCGGAATTTAAACATGAGAGGTGAATGAAATACAAATCGAATAAATAATGAGATTGGTCGGTTATGACCCCTCATAAACGTTGAGCTAGTCATTACCTATAGTGGATGCACCAGATCGAAGTGGCTAAGCCATCAATTTCATACATTTTCTTCTTTGAATTCTCTTTCATTTTCTTTGAGAGAATTACACTTTACTTATCTTATATTTTCAATGAAGACAATTCGAATCGTTTTATCATCTTACATCATTTTATATTAATTTCAAATGTGAGTTGTGTCTTACATAAAATATTGTCTCATCATTCGAACTGTCCCCGTAAACAAAATCCGTAAGTACAATAATGCAGAGTCAACAATGTATCCCCCCAAAACACAAAAAAGAAAAAAAGAAAAGAAAAGGAAGGACCGTGCAAATTGAGAGAGTTTGAAGAGGTGCTTACTTCCTCGGTTTCCCTTTTCAATATTTTGTAATGAACATTTTGTTCATAGTTTTTAAAATAGAATGGAGTCTTCACTGAAAATTTTGTTTTTCCATTTTGTATATATATCCTAGCAATATTGAAATAATAATCTTCTCCCTTAATGATGATCATCGAGCATATCAGAGTCAAGCCGGTCATGTTAGGCCCTACCATGTTATGCTGGGCCTTGTAACTGAATGACTTTGCTCATGTATACCCCAAAAAACTTTTCAAACCTATTTGAATCGAGTGGTCTCTGGCGAATCGCTAGGCTCAAGGTAAGTTTTATCCTCCGTATATAGGCAGTGTTAGCAACACGTCGAGAAGTTAACAACTAGGTCCAGGGTATGCCCAGCGAAAGGACGAAATTGAAGGGAAATCAAAATGGCGGTGGGAGGATTACTAAAAAAATCTTAAACCTATTACGATTGTGCTAATTCAGTCATAATTTTTTTGTTGTCAATTTAGTCTCAAATCCTTTTGCAGTTGTGTAAATTCAATTCATTTGGTTAATTTTGGTCGGTGGACGCCTATTTAGACATCAGCCAGCACTAGTTGATGCTAACGTGACAATTTTTTAACAATATTTTTTGAATTGTTTTTATTAATTTTGTTATTATTCATTTTTTTCCTTTTCTTCCTCCTTTGCCTTCTTTTCCTCTTAGTGGCTAGTGAGGCTTTGGGCAAGGGCCACGAAGCCCTTGCCAGCTATCGGCAAAGGTCATGGCCCTTGCCCACCCTTGGTGATGACTTGGCCCAAATCTAGGCTAGGCCGAGCAAGGGCCACGACCCTCACTAGTGGCTGATAAGGGCTTTGTGGCGTTCGCTTTACTGGCCATTGTGGGGAATAGAAACCAAAGGAGGAAGGAGTGAAAAAAGAAAAAAGAAAAGCAAAAAAGCAAAAATTAAAATTTAATAAAAATTTAAAAATAAAAATATTATTAAAAAATTATCATGTCAATGTTGGCTAGTGCCGACCGGCATCCACATCAACTTTGGCCAACTAAAATTGGCTGGATAGCTTGAATTGACATAATTACAAAATGTTTAAAATTGAATTGGCTAAAAAAAAGTTTAGTATTGAATTGGCACAATTACAATAGATTTATGATTTTTTGATAATTCCTTAAAAAGTGATTAAATATTTATTAGGCTAAGAAATGAGGCAATAAATATCAACATCAAGAGATATGAAAAAATGATAGATCATCAGCAACCTGTACCTGCCGAAATATGTACATTTGCACATTCCCAAACGAATGCCCAAACGAATGCAATGACGTATGGAAATGAAAATCCACCTATCTTTTTCTCCAAACCAAATCTAAGTCAGTCAATCAAAGCGAAGACTCAACTCCAATCTCGAGTTTCAGACACATCTAAAAACGTCAAAAAGCTTATAATTCTCAAAAGCTGTGCAGGAATTGATTCGGATTTCAAAGTTCCGGAGGGGCCACAACCGCTACCCCCACTAAACCAAATTGGGTCGTTGATGATCGTAGGTTTGTTTAAGCCTTTCGATTTGAGCATATTAAATAAATGAATTCACCTGACTCTGTGACCATTCATAATTTGTCTAGTACTAAGTTAAATTAGTCGAAGAGTGAATCGTAGCGGAGTATCTTGGAAATTTGATTTCGCAAATACAATAATCGTAGTAGTGTGATTCCCGTTCCATGAGTAACTCATTTTTTAATGGAAAACAAGAACGGGGCATCAAGATTTATACTAGTGTCTATGTCCCGTATTTGGGATTAAATTAGATCTATCCAAGATGATGTCAAATGAACTTGAAGGTTTTGCAACAAATCCATCCACACTTTATTTCGAAAGATCTCCACTTTTTCTCTTTTAATGTTTAAGAATAAACTCTTTAGTAAAATAATGCTCTTAGAACTGTGCAATGGCATGCTCTTAATTATAAAATTGGGCCATCAAGATCGCCAATCTAGGAGCACAATCCCTTTTTCTCCGAATTTCAAGAACAAATGTTGTGTTTTACGCAGATTAAGGGTGTGTTTGGTAATCATTCTATTATGAGAAATAATTTATGATTAGAAATGAATCTTTTTTATTATGTTCCTGAAAATAATTTTTAAGCATTTGAAGGCATTTGGTAACTGCATAAAATTTATATTCTAAGAATAGAATTGCACTTGACACCATCCACAAAATTTCTAATCCAAATAATTTTTTTTTTAAATTTTATGTAATGATTTTATTACTTTTTTCTTTTTTTTTCTCTTCTTCTTCAAGATTTGGCTAGTCACCGACCTTTGCATGATTGGCGACCCGCTAGACGAGGGCCGGTGACCTCGCCGTAGTGTCACGGGCCCCTGGTGAGGCTGCGCCTCGTCGGCCTCGCCCAGCCAAGGCTCGGTTGAGCCTCGCCTAGCTAGGGGAGGCTTGCTGGTGGCTGAGGGAGGCCCTGGCGAGGCTCGCCTGGCCACCGGCAAGCCTTTAGCTAGCTCATCGGACCTCGCCTTGGCTTGGCGAGCCTCCAGCGAGTTCGCCGAACTTTGCCCAATTAGTCGTCAATGATTGGCAGTGGACGGCAATGGTGGTAGTGGCTGACGTCGCTTGCCGAACAAGAAGAAGAGAAAAGAGACAAAAAGAAATTTGGGTTGGTTTGATTTTGAAATTATTCGCGGGAACAAATAAGCAATGTTTTTTTTACTCATTGATTATGTTCCAAATTTATTCCTTGGAACTAATTTATTCCTAAGAACAAAAAATTTATCAAATGGATTTCTGTTCTAAATCTATTTTTGAAAATAAAATAATAGAATCAGTTACTATTTGGCAAATTAACGTCCTAAATATCCTCGTGTCCTCCTTCTGCTGTCTTCCTGGGGAACGCTGGCAGTGTTTTCTGCTTTTTCCCCCCTTTCCAAAGACAATTAAATTACTTTCCTGATGTTCGACCATAGAATATGCTATTTATATTTGATAATAATGACCACCAGCTAGTCATTTGAATTTGGACAATAAGAACCGCACGAGCATCTCTCCCGTCGGTACAAGGGAAAAAAAAAATACGAGTGTATATCATGACAATGAATATCTTGATTCCTAAGATGGTTATAATTTTTTTAATACTCGTGCTGTTTTTCACTTTTATTATTGAAAGAATGACTTCCGATATGAATATAGTAAGGCTCACGAGAATATGAAATGTCGGAGATATTATAAACTGGCCTCGTGAGGATATAACACCACCCAATAATACAATCATGATGGAAACGTCCACCGAAAGTGGACTATCTTCTTGTGGAAAAAAAATAAACAAATAGAAAATGTTTGTTATAGTCAATTATGATTGAGAAAGATAGGTCCCCATTTTCCTTCTGCCTTTTTCTTTGGTTTTAGCACACCTACTTAGTGTGTTTGCATTGACTTTTACAATTTTGTCTTTTATTTTTCTGCTTAATCTAAATCTACGGTGCACACATATTATAAGTAAGTTATCTTCTTTCTAATGTATCTCAAGCCGTATTACAACAATTAAAAAAAAAAAAAAAACAAAAGTTAGTAGGATACTAGTCAAATGAGAGTGGACTCTTATGATAAAATGTTAAATTCAATTATGACACACTTTAATGATAGTTATCAATAATTTCTCTCCTTGGAGATGATTGAGGCACCAAAAGCTATGTATTTTGGAATGGTGAAAAGAAATGAAAGACGGAGAAAGAAATGAGGAAGTTCTTGAGTTGAGTGCGTAGCCGAATTATTAATAAGCAAGAAGACATATCTCAAATTTTGCCAATCATCTACATAAGTTCAATGAAATTCAAGTGAACAAAATGACTTTGGCCAGGAGAAAGGTAAACTAAATGAAATAAACACTCTTGTTTCGTATTCTACTTTTAGGTTTCAGCATTAGGGTAAAATTTGAACACTTCAGTCTAGGTGGGATCGACGATAGGGAATAACTTATTGTTATAATATTTTATTAATTTAAATGTGATCCCAATTTTGTATTTCCCATTAATTCCGATTTATTGTCCATTTTATTGCCCACATTTATTTTGTGATAATTGTCTATTAATATGTTACTATAATGGTCTTGATGGAAGATGTTGGTAATGTAAGAAACGGAATAAAAATGTTAGGTCGTCTAATTCAAACCCTATCAGCACAAAAAACACATCATCAAGTTTTGAGGGGTATTAGCTAGTGGAACGGAACATTCAGATATGGTGATTCCACGAATTGATTGATATACACTTCGTGAATCCGTTCAAGGTTTTTGCGGTGTGCCGCATTTACAGATTTTTATCAATGAATAGAGGTATGTCCATCCTTTATGTTTCCATAAAATCGTTCCCGATTATGCACATATTTGTCCGTGGATAATGAATCGGGATTATTAGTATTTCTTTAGACTTAGTCTAATAGTTGGTATCATAGTATATTTATGATCTTTGCTTTCGTGTAAATTTTGGAATTTTGTATGTTTTCATTGGATTATGAATGGATAGAATTTGAATTTTTTGTGGTTTGGAAATGAATTTCTAATTCTAGCCAAATTCGGGCAACACACCATGTGATAATGGATCTTCATGGTCACACCGCCATTAGGAAGAAAAGCCTTAAGGTAATTCGGCATATTGTATGTTTTCATTGGATTATGAATGGGTAGAATTTGAATCTTTTGTGGTTTGGAAAACTAACCAAATTCGGGCAACACACCATGTCATAACGGATCTTCATGGTCACGCCGCCATTAGGAAGAAAAGCCTTAAGGTAATTCGGCATATTACTGATTGCTAGAGAAGCTAATCAAGTGGTGAAATTTTCGATGGCTAAGGTTTTGGGGTAGATCGTTTTAGGTTCAATTCTGGATGAATTTGTTAGTTGTTTTCACTAGATCTTAGGACTATGCGTTCGTCTCAGCATTATCTTTGAAACTGCTGATCAATTTGATTGGATATGGGCTGTGAAAGGAGACCCGGGTGGCGGAATGGAGGCTAGTTGCACTAGAGCAGCAATGGAAGAAAATCCTGAAGAGAAGATCTTGGGCATCTGAGCACCTACAGTGGGTGCATGCGCCCGAGAGACTACAGTGGGCAATGCACTGCACGCGCCCGAGAGCTTGTAGTGGATAATGCACTCGCCCGAGTGCTTGAAGTGAGACCTTGTGATGCACGCGCCCGAGAGTCTAGCAATGCATGTGCGCCGTGGGGCCTCGCGGTGTAGAATTCTAGTTCTATCATTGCCTGAGTAAATTCCACTCTTGCCCCTCCGCATAAAGGAAAATTACGGTTTTGCCTTGGGCACGCAAAATTTTGAATTTGCCCCTTTTGGGCGTGAAATCTTATGACTTTCCCCTTTTAAGCGTAAAATTCCTGTTATACCTCTTACAAGTGAAATTCCAATTCTGCCATTGCATGTAAAATTCCAAATTTACTCCCTTTACATGTGATTTTACTGTTTTGCTCCTACGTACAATTTTAAGAATATTTTCTTGAAAAATAAAATGTCTAGTGATCCGTATATATTTAATTAATTAAAGATTAGTTACAGCATCTTTGATTATATTAAATTACATATATTAAGAGTCTTTGGATCACATATAGTCAAAGACTTTAATTGTGATTAGTCAACTTAATATTATGAATTTTATCCCATAAGAATTTTCAATATATTAATGTGATTAATTAGGATGAAATACCCTTTTTTTCTTTCTTAATTTACCCACAAGAATTGAGGAAGGGAATATAATTTGATAGTTTCATCATGAAGTAATTATGAATATAATTAAATTACAAACTTAGCCCAAATGTAGCTTAGATGTTATGTGATTCATATTATATAACATATTTTACATTGTTAAAACATGATTTAAGTTTATTTGTCTTAAATATATTGATACATGAGTTTTCTTTTGATTATATTATAGTTTCATCACTTATGATTAATTCTAATATTGTTGTTCCCGTGTTGAACGGTGATAACTCTAAAGAATGGAGGGAATTAATCTTTCTCCAATTGGGATGTATGGATATTGATTATGCTACATAGGCAGACGAATCACCTGCTCCTATTGACACTAGCACTCTGGTTGAAGTTACTCTTTATACACAATGGGAGCAGTCCAACCGCCTCAGTGTAACGTATATAAAGACAATATTTTGCTAGCATTTGTGGTTTAATCATTTAGCATAACAATGTATATGAATTGTTGAAGTCTATTGATACGTAATTTGAGTCTTCAGAGAAGATGCATGCCATGACCTTGATTATAAAGTTCTCATCATTGAAGCTTACTAGTTTAAGAGGTGTGCGTGAGCACATCATGAAGATGAGAGAAATTGCAGCTCAATTAAAGGATCTTGAGCTTGGGATATCATAATCATTTCTTGTATAATACACCCTAAACACTCTCCCACAAGAGTATGCCTCTTTCAAGATCTCTTACAATACACATAATACTAAATGGTCAATCAATGAACTCATGACCATGCATGTTCAAGAAAAAGGAAGTTGCTAATGGAAAAGAGAAAAAGTGCTTATATGTCAACACAGGGTAGGTATAAAGGGCAAGGCAAACAAAAAGAAAAATGTAAAATATCTCTACCTCCCTTAACTAGCATTAAAAATGAATCCAGATGCTTCTTCTATAAAAAGAAAGGGTATATGAAGAAAGATTGCACCAAATTTGAGGCTTGACTCGAGAAGAAATGTAACTACTTTTATGTATTTATTATGAATTTAATATAGTTGATGTGGGTCACAACACTTAGTGGATTCATTCTATGTTACAATCTACATTTCGAATTCCTTGTAGGTTTTTAGAATTAGTGGAAACCGGCGGAAAGTGAACAAAGTTTCTATTCGAGAAATAAGATGTGTTCGCATTTAGAAGCTATTGAGACATGTAGATTAGTTTTTAATAGTGGTTTTGTTTTGAATTTAGAAAAAAAACTTTTTATATTCCTATTTTTTAAAGAATTTAATTTTAGTTTCAAGACTTATACCATTGGAATACTCCTTTGAATTTTCATGTTTAACATTCAGTTTATCATATAAATTTGAAATTGTTTGAAGTAGTATTTTTCTGATGGTTTCTTTCAAATTAATTTACAAGACAATATCGTTTATAATGCAATATACGTTCATGATAATGTTGGCATAAAGCAATGTGTTGTGAATGAGGATTTTTCTATGTTGTGGCACCGGAGATTGGGACATCTCTCCATGAATAGAATTAATCGATTAGTAAATGATAGGGTACTCAATACTCTAGATTTTACTGATTATGACACTTGTGTGGACTACATAAAAGAAAAATATACCAACAAGTTAAAGGAATGTGCCAAGAGGAGTACAAAAATATTAGAAATTATACATATAGATATTTATAGTCCATATATGAACTTAAATGGTCAGAGATACTTTATCTCTTTTATAGAAGATTATTCATGATTTGTGTATCTCTACTAGCTTCGTAATAAGCACGAAGTGCTAGATGTTTTAAGGTATTTAAAACAAAAGTAAAGAAAGTGAGATCGGATAGAAGTTGAAAATTATATGGTAGATACACTAAAGATGGACAAGCACTTGGTCCATTAACGAAATTTCTTGAAGAGCATAAGATTATTGCCTAATACACTATGCCTGGTTCTCTATACCAGAATGGTGTAGTAGAAAGAAAAAGTTGAACTTTATTGGACATGGTATGGAGTATGTTTAGCAGCTCTAAATTTCCTGAGTCCTTGTGAGCTGAGGCTCTTAAAATGACAGTGTATATATTAAACTGAGTTCCAACTAAGGCCATCCCATATATGGCTTTTGAGTTATTCAAGGGTTGGAAACTGATTCTGCAACATGCACGTGTTTGGGGATATCCATATGAAGTAAGAGTATATAATCCACAAGGCAAAAAGTTAGACTCAAGGACTATAAGTGGGTATTTTGTTGGATATGTTGAAAAGCTAAAAGGATACAAATTTTATTTCCATATCGCACCACTAGGTTTGTGGAATTGAGAAATGTTAAGTTTCTTGAGAATGACCAGATTAGTGGGAGCAATCAATGCAATGACCTTATTCCTAAAGAAGATCATTCAAATACTAAACTTTCCACCCTAGGTAGTAGATTATTGTTGTTTATAATGCCCCTTTAATTCAACCGGCTATTGAACAAAACCCACCACCTGCTGATATTGATTTGGTAGACCTAACTATTTAGCAATTATCAGATATTGTTGAACAATAAATTCATCAAGAGAATGTTGATGCAACATTAAGGAGGTCTACTGGAATGAAGAAATTAGCAATCCATAGTACTTATATTGTGTATATGCAAGAATCTAATTGTAATGTTAGAGCTAAAAATGATCCTAAAACGTTTTCACAAGTCATGAGTTGTGATAAATCCAATTTGTGGTACAACACCATGAAAGAAGAGATGAGTTCTATGGCATCTAACAAGGTCTAGGATTTATTTGAGTTGTCTGATGGTGCAAAAGCCATTGGTTGTAAATAGGTCTTCAAAAGTAAGAAGGTTTCATTGGATAACATTGAGAGATACAAAGCCAGACTCGTTGCTAAGGGATTCACTAAAAAAGAATGAATATATTACACGAAGACATTTTCTCCTATATCTGAGAAAGATTTTCTTCATATCATTCACATTGGTTGCCTATTTTGATATTGAGTTATATCAAATGGATGTGAAAATGACATTTTTCAATGAAAAACTTGAAGAAGTGGTTTACATAAAACAATCGGAAGGATTCTTCTCTAATGCTAGTGAGCATTTGGTATGCAGGCTTAAGAAATCTTTGTATGCCTTTAAAAAAACATCCCGCCAATGGTACTTGAGGTTCCATGTCATCTCTTCATTTAGTTTTGTAGAGAATATCGTTGATCAATGTATATATCAGAAGGTTAGTGGGAGTAGGATTTATTTTCTTGTCCTATATGTGGATGACATTTTACTTGTAATCAATGATAGGAGATTGTTACATGGGATGAAACAATCTCTCTCTAAGATTTTTCACATGAAAGATATGGATGAGACATTTTATGTCATTGGCATTATGATCCATAGGGATAAACTTCAAGGTATATTAGGACTACCTCAAGAAGCCTATGCTAATAAAGTCTTAGAGAGATTTCGGACGAAAGATTATTCACCAAGTATAGCACCAATTGTGAATGGTAATAGGTTTAATTTGAACTAGTGCCCAAAGAACGATTTTGAAATGGAACAAATAAAGAACATCCCAGATGCTTCTACTATCAAAAGCTTGATGTTTGCTTAGGTTTACACTTGAGCTAATATTGCTTTTGTTGTGAGAATGTTGAGAAGATATAGGAGTAATCTAGGTATGGACCACTAATACCGGTGAACTGCAAAGAAGGTGATGAGGTACCTTCGAGTAACAAAGGGCCACATGCTTATGTATAAATAGATTAATAGCCTGGAGATAGTTGGTTACTCGGATTTAGACTTCACTGGCTACGTTGACTCTGGAAAATCAACATAGGGATATATTTTTATGTTTAATGATGAGCTATGTCCTAGAGGAGTGCAAAACAAACATTAGTTGCCATTTCCACTATGGAAGTAAAGTTTGTTTCTTGTTTTGATGCCATTTTACATGGTGTGTGGTTGAAAAGTTTCATATCAAGGTTTAGAGTTTGTATTTTATTGCGAAGCCATTGAAAATGTTTTTTGACAATTCAGTTGCAGTTTTCACGGCAAAAAACCACAAAAGTGGTAGTTGAAGCAAACGCATTGACATCAAGTATTTAGCCATCAAAGAATGTGTTAAGAAAGTAGTCATAGAACACATAAGCATTGAATTGATGATGATTAATCCTTTAACTAAAGGTATACCACCAATGAGTTAAAAGGATCATGTAGTTAAAATGGCCATTGATCCAAATATGTAAATTTTTTTCTATATGGAAGAATTTGTGAGACTTTTATTCATTTGCAATGTTTTTCTCAATACGGTTGTATATATTCAGTTATTCTGAGAAAAATAATTACGCTTGACCTGGAATAACATAAGGATTATACATTAAGTTATGTTATCATATTTAAGCTGATGAAATGCTCTATGATTTATGGAAGATAATACTTGCTTTAAGAGAACTCATGTTGTGATTCACGTGTTTTATTTCAGCATGAAGTTTATATGGGTTTGGGTTAATAATTCCTATGATGGGATGTTGAGATCAAGTGGGAGAATGTTATTATTTATTAATTTAAATGTGATCCCAATTTTATATTTCTCAATTAATTTCAATTCATTGCCCAATTTATTGCCCATGTTTATTACGTGATAACTGCCCATTAATATGTTACCATAACGGTTTTGATGGAAGACGTTGGTACCACAAGAAATGGAATAAAAAGTTAGGTTGTCTAGTCCAAATTCTATCAGCATATAAAACATACTATCAAGTTTTAAGGGGTATTGGCTAGTGGAACGGGATGTTTAGATCTGGTGGTTTCATGAATTGATTAATACATGCTTTACGCATTGGTTCAAGGTTTTGTGGTTTTCTGCATTTGCAGATTTTTATCAATAGTTGGAGGTATGTTGATTCTTTACCTTTCCACAAAATCGTTCCTGATTATGCACGTATTGTCCATGAATAATGAATCAGGATTATCGGTTTTTCTTTAGACTTACTCTACCACTCATAACATTTCGGCAGTTTCCTTCTTGAAAATTGACTGAAACACATATCGTTCTTAACCCTAGATGCAGAAGTTCATCCATCTAAACCAAATTATACGTAATTTACTGATTCAGAGCAAACTAGCACCACCCTGGATGCTTCGGGTAAATCTTACTTTTCTGCTTAGAATAATTAATCTCCCGCAAGTTGTCGGCAGAAGGTTGAAACTTTTCAGCAGCTATCCATCACTTAAAATGCTGAGATCGAGTGGAATTCAACTTAGAATAGCTAGCGTGACAGCGACGGATTTAATTTAGAATTGTAACAACTAAGAACCCTAGATGTGTCTAGATGTGTTCAAGGAAAAACCTGATTAAATAGAATTGGTCTTGTGTTTAGGGGCAAATTCAGGCCGTCCAGAACCACTGTGCTTGAATCCTAAATTGACCTGCTCACTCAGGCCAAAACTGGGTTTCCTAAAATAAGATTAACAAAAAGTACGAGTTGCAATTTACGTTGGTCAAGGATTCCATGTATAGATGGAGAAATTGATGCATCCATTTGAAATTTGAAGAGACATTTCTAGGCTGACTGAGCTACTTTATTTTCAAGAAGGATGCCCAATCGAGATCATGTTCACTTTCGATTCGAGAAAAGATTTTATAGACTCGTTCATTTATGATGTGATCGTTAGAATCATCATGATTCGAGACACGCTTAAAAAGTTATCTTCTTTTGTTGGTTTAAAAAAAAAATGAAATTCCCTACTTTTTTTTATACATCATTAGTTTGACTTGATAAAAGGTTGTGAAAACAATATTTTCGGTTCACAAAATAATGTTCGCCCTGTGGTGCACAATAGGAACATTTGTTTGGATAAACCTTACAAATGGATAGTCAATTCCACATTACCTGGTCACGCATGGTAAGCCTAGTTAATGAACTTAGCGATTTCATAGTTCCTTCATTTAAGTTTTTGATTAAAACTGAGTGTAGGATCAATCGGGATTTCTAATGAGCTATGAGGGTTGCAATTTCCAATAGATATAATTATCTTGCCCACGATTGGTAGATAATTCCTAATGCCCTGTTAACGGACCAAGCAAATTTTAGTACTAAACCCAACTTTGGACACAGTAAAGCAAAACATGTCAGTTTTGTCAAATCACATTAGCTACGAAATCAATCTAAAAGTATCTTTGTAATTAAAGAGCATTTGTGCTGAAATAAAATACTAAAAAGAGCACCTTTAAGAAGCTTGTAATAATTTGATCAGTAGAAAACACGAGCTAGACATCTTGCTGGACTCATTTTCCATTCTAATAATTCCTCTCTAACTAGACAATGAATTATGAGAATGATTTATAAAATAAATCTTGTAAAGAATAACCTCGAAATACTTGTTAATTAACCAATTAAGAAATAATTAATGTATTGCCTTTTCTCGTGTTCGTAAAATTCTAAACTCAAGTGAATGTGTCGAACAAAAAATATAATGAACAGAAAGAGTATTGTTCCACGGAGATTGATGATTAATAAACTAATTAAATACTAAAATAGATTAATTCTAAAATTTATCTAACATATTAAAATATAATTGAGAGTAAATTAAAATCAAAATTTAGAGACTATGCAGTAAATCAATAGATAAATATGTTAGAGCATCCAATTTCACCATAATCACTAGATATGAATTTCAGATTGTGGTGGGTACAAGAACAATAGCAAACATGTGATAGTGGAATTTCCTAATCTATTTACTATCCTATCTCTAGGTATAACAAACTTACTTAGTTTATTAATCCACTATATCTTTATGTGAATTAAAATAAACATAAGTGCATTAAAAACTATGAATATTCCTGGCTTACAATGAGCCTTTTTTGGATCACCTTATTACCGAAAGTTACACAAATAATGCGGTATATCTATATCCACATTTAATTCATAATTATTTATTATAATGAGTACTTGCATATTATCATTTCTCAGTCCCAAACATGCACATCAGATCATTCAAGTGGTGGCCAGACACTCAAAAGCATTATGCACAATAATATATAACTCACATGAATGAAATCAATTGCAAAACATAAAAATCATGAAATTCAAAACATCATGATTAGGCTATATCGTAACCCTAACAAAAGAAAATTTGAACATAGGAGAAGAAGAAATAAAAATATAAATCAAACCCAGCATCTTGAATTAAAGAACAAGAATTCTGTCATCACTTTTATCTTCTCTTTAAAATACTTGAAAAACTCTTAGAACAATGAAAAACGATCGAACAAAAACCTAGCTGCTTCCTCAGGCTCTCAATGCTCTCCTATTTATAGGATATATCCAAGATTCTTATCTCCAAGCAATTGTGTATAAAATTAGGGAGTAAATCGAGGATCTTTGATTTGATATATATCTCCCAACACTTGCAGATAACATTAGCTAACAAAATCAAGGATTCCCTGATTTAATATCCATCTTCAATTACTTTTTGATTTGAATTCATGATTTTTGCCATTATTTTCCTTATCTTCTCCATATTTCATTATTCTGCATAAATAAGGAAAATTCGAATAATCAGAAGGAAATCCAAATATTTTCTCATACATATTGCATTATTTGTTACCTAAAATAGGTAAAATAACCATATTTTTATAGAGTTATCAAACCCCCAAACGTAACATTTTGCTAGTCTTCAAGCAAAATCAAGACATAACACCTAACAACCTCCTCCATGACATCTTTCCATAATTGCTTAAATTCACAATTCAAAGAAAAACACAAATTTCATCCAAATATTGAAATTTATTTATAAGTTAAGAACAATTCTAAACTATGCGATCCAAGTGTGTGTGTGTGTGTGAGTTCTCATCTTTTTCGAATTATATACAATCTAGATAAATTCACATTGACATGCAACCTCTATAAAATTCTCAATAGTTATGACCAAATCTCATAGGTTTGCTTTTCATTCCTCTCTCCACTAATGTAAGCTAATTATCCAACCAAAAATCAATAGGACTTTTCTCAGTTTGTAATGTAAGGCTGGGCTAAATGTGAGATAACGGTAATTTTAAGCTAAAATCACCCATCAACACGTTGATTTCTAGGATTTAATTAGAGCCAATGTCACTGTCCAATTTCACTCATTTAAGATAATTTTGCTGCCACCATATATCATCATTCATTTTTCATTTTTTTTTCCTTTTTTTGAATTGCTTTATGGTGGAGGATCTCCAAAAAGTCCCTCTTAATATAACATGAAAATTTCCAACTCATTGAGTATCCAAAAGGCTCACTCATTTGAAAGTTGGATAGGGAACTATAAAAACAATTTTTCTTATGATAATACACCCCAAACAACCATAGCAATCACCTTTTTTTTTTTTTTTTTTTCATTTTCATACTCCATCCTTCCTCCTAAATTTCTATTAAGCTCATCCGGAAGCTTGAAAGGACACATTGGGAGCCATGAAGATGTTATGCTTTTAGTAGTTTTTAGTTTTTATGCTCTTTACTATTTTTCTAGTTTTAGAGTTCTTTAATGCTTTCAAGTTTCTCGGTTTTGACTTTCTAGATTCAATGTTTTCCTAGTTTCAATGCTCTGTCTTTATTTCTTTGATGATATAAGCCATCCAATTCCTTGTAGAAGATAGATGACTTTTGATGAATGAAAACTTTTCTTTCAAGCAAGTATCATGAACCTTGCAGAGTTTATACCCTTGAAAACCTATAAGAGTTTTCACTCCGTCCTTGAAGAGTCGGAGCTTTTTGAAATCTGCAGCCTTGAAAAGTTGTAGTCATCGATCTAGAAGAATTGGTGCCCTCTCAACTTCCTTGGAGGCCTAGAAGAGCAGCCAAGGAAGTTTCTATCTTTTCCTGTTCTGTTCGTTATTTTCACCCACTTCCAACCCAAATTCGACCATCCTATTGTGCTTATTTCAGAAAACCCAAAACAGAGAAATTGTAGATCCAGAAGTCTTTGTTCATTTGGCTTTGGAATCAGGTCGATCCAATCTGTATCGACAAAGATACAACTGTTCTCCTGAGCTTGCACAATGCTGAAATTTCTGTTCGTCCCGTTTCCCGTGTGCGAGTCACTCTCCCGATCCTACTATTTGAAAGAGCCTAACCTTGGCTTGCAGCATTTGGTATTAGAGCTTTGGAGGAGAGGACAATGCCTCCAAGACAAGCTAGACGTCGTGGCGGTAGAACCATTCCCGTCGATGAAGTGCACACACTCGCTGAGAATTTGCAGCAACGTATGCAACAACAAATTGACGAATTGATGTGAGAAGTTCAGCGTTTGAGGGCTGAAGCAAATAATTCTCCAGCCCGTTCTAGGACTGAAGATTCCCATGGTGACTCTTCCTCTTCGAAGAGTGTTCAATCTACTCATGATCGGAGCCTTGTTCCACATCGTTTACAACATATTCGTGAGCCAGATTGGGAAAAGGAAGTCAAGAAAGATGTTCCAGAATTTACAAGTACTAAGTCTCCTGATGAAATTGTTGATTGGCTGACACTTGTGAATGAGGTGTTTGAGCATCGAAATGTTCCGAAGAATCGTCGAGTTGGGATCATTGCTATGCGATTCCGAGGCAAGGTGATTGCTTGGTGGAGATGTGAAAACAAACTCGCCAAGCCGTTGGCAAAGCACCAATCACTTTGTGGAGAAAGATGGAGGGCAAGATTCGAAAATATTTTCTTCCCAAAGGATGTAAGAGAGAGCTTTACCAATGGTACCAAAATCTAAAACAAGGTACGTGAACGCTGGACCAATACACCAATGAATTCAATGAGTTGGTGATTCGTAATAATATCCAGGACCCGGAGGAGGTGCTTGTGAACAAATACTTGAGCGGTCTTCAATTTTCACATTCAAGGCGCCTTGGAAGTCCTCTACATTTGGGACTTAGGAGATGCACACAAATGGGCACTCAAAATGGAGCGCTCTCATTCTCAAAGACAGCAATCAACTACCATGACAAGTCGGGCCACTAAGAGTACCACTAGCATTGCTAAAGTTGTTGAGGCTACAATGCAATCTGCTAGTAAGCCTTCTACTCAGCCTTATGTTTCGAAGCAACCTGCTATGTTCGAAATACGTTGCTATTCTTGTGGAGAGTTGGGTCATCGTGCTAGCAATTGTCAAATCAATAAGAATTGACCAGCCGGTAAAGCCTTCTTGGTGGATAATGATTCTGATGAGAATGCTAAGGATCCACTTGAAGAGAAGTTGAACAATGATGAAGAAGCTACGGATGATGAACAAATAGTGCATGCTGACACTGGCGAACTTATGGTGAGGAAATTTTTTTTTACTCCTTGCACAATCATGGGAAATGTGTGTCAATTAATTATTGACTCCGGTTGTTGTGAGAATATAATTTCTAAAGTAGCAGCAAACAAGTTGAAGTTGGAATTAAAAACTCATCCTATGCCTTATAAAATGTCGTGGTTGCAGAAAGGCGTTGAGGTAACTGTTTCAAAACGATGCCTTGTTAATTTGTCCATTGGTTCCGTTTACTATGACAAGATATGGTGTGATATTCTGCCGATGGATACTAGTCACATTATTCTTGATCGACCATGGAAATTCGATAGGAGGATTACGCATGATGGTTATCGAAATACATATTCTTTTGAATTTGGAGGCAAGAAGATTACGTTGGCACCTAGTAGGGAACCTTTGAAAGCTCCTGTAGTTGAGAATTCCTTCTCCCCTACGTTGCTTACAATGAAGGATATGAAGGATGCTTTGAAAGGAGTTCGTATCTTGTATATTTTGCTTAATAAAACAGGTGAGAAGAATGAAGTTGCCTCTGTCATACCTCATCGAGTTCAACCTCTTTTGGAAGAGTTCAAGGATGTCTTCCCGATGGATTTACCCAATGGTCTCTCTCCTATGAGAGATATTTAGCATCAAATCGACTTGATGCTCGGAGCTTCTTTGTCGACTTTTGCTCATTACCGAATAAGTCCGACCGAACATGAGGAATTGCATTGACAAATTATGGAGCTATTGAATAAGGGTTTTATAAGGGAGAGCCTAAGTCCGTGTGCCATTCCAGCTCTTTTAGTACCTAAGAAAAATGGTACTTGGAGTATGTGTGTCGACAATAGAGCGATCAACAAGATCACCATCAAGTATCAATTTCTTATTCCTCGCCTTGACGATCTCTTAGATCAACTTTCTAGTGTAATTATATTCTCGAGGCTGGATTTGAAGAGTGGATATCATCAAATTAGAATCAAACCCGGAGATAAATGGAAGACAACATTCAAAAGGAAAAATGGGCTATATGAGTGGCTAGTCATGCCATTCGGATTGTCAAATGCACCATCGAGATTCATGAGGTTTATGACTATTGAAGCCTTTTCTGGGGAAGTTGTGGTTTATTTCGATGATATCTTAATTTTTAGCAAAGTCTATTGATGAGCACTTGCAGCATCTTCAAGAAGTATTATGTGTGTTAAGGCAGGAACGATTGTATGCGGCTCTCGACAAGTGCTATTTTATGGTACCACAAATCCTTTTCTTGGGGTTTCATATTTCAAAGAATGGCATTTCGGTGGATGATTCTAAGATCAAGGTGATTCGAGAATGGTGAACTCCAACAAATGTGCATGAAGTGCGAAGTTTTCATGGCCTCACTTCGTTCTATCGACGGTTTATTGCACATTTTAGCATCATTGCGGCCCCATTCACTTCTTGCATGAAGAAGGGAGTTTTCGAATGGATGAATGCAACTTAGAAAAGTTTTGAACAGCTCAAAGAAAAATTGAGAACAGCCTCGGTACTTGCATTGCCTAATTTTGATCTTGTTTTTGAAGTGCATTGTGATGCATCAGGTACTGGCATAGGAGGAGTTCTAAGTCAAGGAGATCGACCCATCGCCTTCTTTAGTGAAAAATTGAATGGTGCCAAACTTCGTTACAGCACCTATGATCTGGAATTCTATGCATTATTTCGTACACTTGAGTATTGGCAGCAATATCTTATTCATCAAGAGTTTATTTTATATACTGATCATGAAGTATATTTTCGGACAGTAAAAGCTTAACTCCAGGCGAGCAAAATGCGTTGAATACATCCAGGAGTTCACTTTCATTATTAAGCATAAGGCTAGAGCTCAAAATCAGGTTGTCGATGCCCTTAGTCGAAAGAAAAGCTTGCTCTCTATAATGCATTCGACTGTTCTTGGATTTGATTCTTTTCAGGAGTTATATCAAGAAGATCCCTACTTTTCCAAGATCATTCTTGATAAACATGAAAAGAAGCTTGCTGATTTCACCGTATGTGATGGTTTTCTTTTTAGAAGAAACTGTTTATGTGTGTCGGATTGTTCTCTTCGGCAAAGGGTGATCAATGAAGTTCACCGTGAAGGACAATTTGGGCGACAAAACTATATAACTCGTCTCAGCCAAATACTTTTGGCCTCATTTGAAAAACGTGATGTACATCGACATGTGATGAGGTGTTGACGTTGCCAAATTGGAAAGGGACAAGCTACTAATGCTAACCTTTATTTGCCCTTGCCGATTCCACATGCCCCATGGGAGGATATCTCTATGGACTTTGTCTTTGGACTACCACACACAAACAGAGGTAGGGATTCAATCTTTGTTGTTATCGATTTTCAAAAATGACACATTTTATTCCATGTCGAAAAACTATGGATGATTCGCGTATTGTCGACTTATTTTTCAAGGAAGTCTATAAGTTGCATGGCATTCCGAAGACCATTACTTCGGATCGGGATACAAAATTTCTTAGTCATTTTTGGCGACAACTGTGGAAAAATGTCGATACTAAACTGCAATATAGTACTGTGATTCATCTCCAAATGAATGGACAAACTGAGGTCATCAATCGAACATTGGGAAATTTATTAAGGACTTTGATCGATAATAAGCCCCGTTCTTGGGAGACGCAATTGTCACTTGGAGAATTTGCATATAATTGTGCTGAGAACCATAGCACTGGATATAGTCCATTTATGATCATATATGGTCGACAACCAAACACTACTCTTGATCTTGCACCAATTCCTTTTGCTGAGAAGTCGAGCAACAAAGTCGACGATATTGTTTCTCAAATGAGGACAATTCATGAAGATGTGCGCCAAAGACTAGAGGGCAAAACTAAATCCTATAAAACGTACATCAACAAGCAGTGACGTGAATTTATCTTTGAATCTGGAGATTTTGTTTGGGCTTATTTGCCACCGAAACGGCATCCCGTCGGAAGTTATAACAAGCTTAGTGATCGAAAGCTTAGACCTCTCGAAGTTCTTGAGTGCATCAATCCTAATGCGTATCGATTAAATCTTCCTTCTCATATGAAGATTCATGACGTCTTCAACGTTCAACATTTAACACCTTATGTGGGAGATTCTTTTGATGATGATGGCGAGAATTTGAGGACGAATGCTTTTAAAGATGGGGAGGATGATGCAGCCCGCATTGAAGACCAGCTCTCTCGACCAAGAAGATCGGCCCGCATTCAAGCTCGACGAAACCTCTTATCGATGAACTTATCGATTGTCGATGAAGTTTGATGAAGTTGTCGATTCAACCAAGAAGTTGTATCAATATCTCGAGTCCATCCCGGAAGCTTGAAAGAAGACACCTTAGGAGCCATGAAGACGTTACGCTTTTACTAGTTTCTAGTTTCTATGCTCTTTACTATTTTTCTAGTTTCAGAGTTCTTTAACGCTTTCAAGTTTCTCGGTTTTGACTTTCTAGATTCAATGTTTTCCTAGTTTCAATGCTCTGTCTTTATTTCTTTGATGATATAAGCCATCCAATTCCTTGTAGAAGATAGACGACTTTTGATGAATGAAAACTTTGCTTTCAAGCAAGTATCGTGAATCTCGCAGAGTTCATACCCTTGAAAACCTAGAAGAGTTTTCACTCCGTCCTTGAAGAGTCGGAGCTTTTTGAAATCTGCAGCCTTGAAAAGTTGCAGTCATCGATCTAGAAGAATTGGTGCCCTCTCAACTTCCTTGGAGGCCTAGAAGAGCAGCCAACGAAGTTTCTATCTTTTCCTGTTCTGTTCGTTATTTTCACCCACTTCCAACCCAAATTCGACCATCCTATTGTGCTTATTTCAGAAAACCCAAAACAGAGAAATTGTAGATCCGGAAGTCTTTGTTCATTTGGCTTTGGAATCAGGTCGATCCGATCTCTATCGACAAAGATACGACTGTTCTCCTGAGCTTGCGCAGTGCTGAAATTTCTGTTCGTCTTGTTTCCCGTGTGCGAGTCACTCTCCCGATCCTACTGTTTGAGAAAGCCTAACCTTGGCTTGCATCAGTACCTCTTGGATATTTAATTGATTGATCAGCCAGTTGAAGTGAAACCGTGGTTTCTTTTACCTCGCCCAATCCTAATTTCTTGAAAACTGAATAAGGCATCAGATTAATACTTGCACCTAAATCACATAATACTTTTTTCAAAGTAAGAATCCCCAATAGTGCAAGGAATAGTAAAACTCCCTGGATCTTTTAATTTCAGAGGTAATATGTTTTGTAGGATGGCTAAACACTCTACACTTTAACTTCCCAATTTCATAATCCTCTAGTTTCCTTTTGTTTGCCAAAATTTCCTTAAAATTTTTTGCATAACTAGACATTTGCGCTAAGGCATCTGTAAAAGAAATGTTAATGTGTAATTTTTTAAATACATCAAGAAATTTAGAAAATTACTTATCTATTTTGTGCTGCTGGAGTCGTTGAGGGAATGGAATTGGTGGCACATATGGCTTGGGATTATTTGGAAAAAGTTTACTCTTGCTTGTCTCCTTTGATTGTTTATTGATCACATCTTCCTTATCTCTGAAAATCTCCTGTTTGACATCTTCTTCTCCCACTTGTTTACCACTTCTCAGGGTTATAGCCTTTATGTTTTCAATTGAATTTTTTTTTTCTGTGTTGCTCGGCAAAGAACCCTGTTGTCTCCTTAACATCATGCTTGCTAACTGACCCACTTGCATCTCCAGATTTTTGATTGAAGCCTTTTGGTTTTGAAATCTCACATTCGTGCTTTGATGAAATCATGAGTGGTGTTAGCAAGTTTGGTGACTATATCTTTCAAATTTGACTTTGTCTCTTCTAATTATTTGAATCCCAGTGGTCTCGTCACATTTTGATTATTTCATGAAAAATTTGGATGATTGCGCCATCCCGGATTGTACGTGTTGGAATAGGGATTATTCTGTGATCTGTTAAAATTCCCAACAAAGTTAGATTTTCACTAGATTTTTTAAAAGTATTACCTACCTGACACTTTGTGCTAACATGTCCTCCACCACAATCACATGTCAAATTCTGAATTTTCATGGCTAAAACACTCGTGAACTCCGCTAGCTTTTCACATTGGTAGTCTCTCAATAGGCCACTAATAACAATTGGACACCATCTCTAATAGATTGTAGGATTCTTCTGGTGTTTTATTATTTAGAGTTCCCCTTGCATTGCATCAATCATAAAACGAAGATTTGTACTAGAGTCATTATAAAAAGTTTGTACTTGCATCCACAAGGGTAATCCGTGATGTGGGCATCTCCTAAGAAATTCTTTGAATCTTTCCCATACTTTATATAATGGTTCATTATCCATCTGCATAAAATTAGTAATATTGTTACGTATCTTCGCAGACTTTGCAGGTGGAAAGAACTTGCCAAGAAATTTCTGAGTCATATAATTCCATGTAGTGATTGATCGGAAGAGAAGAAAGCCAACTCTTAGCTTTATCTCTAAGAGAGAATGGAAATAATCTCAATCTAATAGCATCATCTATAACTCCATTATATTTAATGGTGTCACAAATTTCAAGAAAAGCATCAATGTGAGCGTTTGGATCATCGCTTGGTAGCTCACTGAATTGCATTGATTGTTGAAGCATATGAATGAGTGACAGTTTGATCTCAAAGTTGTTTGCTTGAATTGTAGGTCTTTTGATACTTGATGTCGTGCCTTGAACTATTGGCGCAGCATAATCTCTTAAGAGTCTACGTGGATTTTCATTCTCACCATCTGCCATCTTCGTAGCGTGATTTCTCTATTCACTCAGTCGCCTTTTGAATGTACACTCGATTTCTGGATCAAGTTCAGCAAGTTTCCCTTGTTGGCCACGTGTCATAAATCGATATACACCCTGAAAAATAAAACAAAATGAAAGCTAGATTAAACTTAGAAATATCTGGTATCAATTTTAATTAGTATTAAACAAACGATCCCCATCAATAGCGCCAAAAACTTGTTCATAAAATTCTAAACGCAAGTGAACGTGTGGAACAAGTAATATAATGATAAGAAAGAGTATCGTCCCATGGAGATTGATGATTAATAAACTAATTAAAAACTAAAATAGATTAATTCTAAAATTTATCTAATATATCAAAATATAATTGAGAATAAATTTAAAACAAAATTTGGAGACTAAATGCATTAAATCAATAAGATAAATATGTTAGAGCATCCGATTTCATCATAACCACTAGATATGAATTTCAAATTATGGTGGGTACAAGAACGATATCAAACATGTGATAGTGGAATTTTCTAATATATATACTATCCTATCTCTAGGTATATCAAACCTACTCAGTTTATTAATCCACTATATCTCTATGTGAATTAAAATATACATAAGTGCATTAAAAACTATATATATATTCCCGTCTTACAATAAGTTTTTTGGATTACCTTATCACCGAAAGCTACACAAATAAAGCAGTATTTCTATATCCACGTTTAATTCATGGTTATATATTATAATGAGCAATTGCATATTATCACTTCTCAATCTCAAACATACACATCAGATCATTCAAGTGGTGGCTAGTCACTCAAAAGCATTATGCACAATAATATATAACTCACATGAATGAAATCAATTGCAAAACATAAAAATCATGAAATTTATATCATCATGGTTAGGCTACATCGTAGCTCTAGCAAAAGAAAATTAGAACATAGTAGAAGAAGATATAAAAATATAAATCAAACCCAACATCTTGAATCAAAGAATTAGAATTATGTCACCACTTTTGTCTTTTATTCAAAATACTTGAAAAACTCTTAGAACGATGAAAAACGATCTAACAAAAACTTAGCTGCTCCCTCAGGCTCTCAATGTTCTCCTATTTATAGGATATATCCAAGATCCTTATCTCCAAGCAATTGTATATAAAATTAGGGAGTAAATCATAGAATCTTTGATATGATATCTATCTCCTAACGCTTGCAAATAATATTAGGGAACAAAATCAAGGATTCCCTGATTTGATATCTATTTTCTACTGCTTTTTTTATTTGAATTCCTGATTTGCCATTCTTTTCCTCATCTTCTTCATATCTCATTATTCTGCATAAACAAGGAAAATTCGAATAATCAGAAGGAAATCCAAATATTTTCTCATAAATATTCCATTATTTATTGCCTAAAATAGATAAAATAACTCTATTTTTATAGAGGTATAATCTCGTATTATGTGCAATTAATGTTTTGAAAATTGAAACTTTTCTTATTAAATGAGTTAATATCACGAAAAACCCTAATATGGTAGACTTATAATAAATCTATCCCGAGCTAATTTTTTGACCAGTAGAAACGTAAAACCGGTGCACTTGCAACAAATTTACCCGTCATTTAAATTTCATTATATTTTACTATCATATTATTAAATTTGATGACATGTGGCAGTTGTTGGATGTACTAATTTGGGGTTTTACCATTCATTTGTCATAGATGCAACAATTTGTAGCTTTTCGTGGCATTAATCCAATTTAATGGAAATTAAATGTACCAATTTAGGTCAAGTGGCGAAAAAATTAGTTTGGAATAAATTTGTCGCAGGTGTATCATTTGGAGTTTTTTTATGTTAAAATAATTAGTTTGAGATAAATTTGTCATAAGTATACCAATTTGAGATTTTTCGTGAAATTAATCATAAATATATTGAAAAAGTATGCTAAAAGAACCCATAATAACTTATACATTTAGTAACTGAATACTAAGTGTAACTCGCTTATTTTAAGATTACGTATCGTATGAAAAAGTCATTGAGTATATCAGTTTGTACATCGAATTATACCTCCCAAAGTACATGCATTTGTACTTTCCCAAATGAATGCAAATTTCCTTTTTTTATCGCAACAAAATCTAGATAGTCAAGTGGCCAAGATTCAACTCCAACCACAAGTGGAAACACATCTGAAAACGACAAAAAAAAAAAAAAGCATCGTTCTCAAAAGCTGTGTAGGATTCCTTTGTTGATCAATACCAGGGGAGGATTGATTCAGGATTTCAAAAGGTTGGGTCTTCCACAATTGAAGGGTTTTAAACGTTTTGAGTATTTCTAACGCATTCGATTTGAGCATATTATGTAAGCGAGCCCACTAAAAAGCATTTTCACATTGGCAAAAGTCCAGTCTTGTGGACCTTCACTTTGAGTTCCAATTTGATTCATCTTGAAATTGAATTAGTCGCAAAATAAGAATTGCAATAGAATGTCTTGACAGTCGATTTCACAAGTATGAAAATTGTAACCCCACGATTCTCATCGCTTGAGTAATTCATTTTTCGCGAAAAAATAAAAATTAGGCACCAACTTACTTTGATGCTTGTGTCCTGTATTTGCTATTAAATTACTATTATCCAACATAATACAGAACATACTCTAATATTTCGTGCATCGAGCGGAGAGTGGACATCCCTGCTATGGGAGAAATCTGCTCCTATGGTTGGTAGTTCTTGATAATGAGAAACCGAGCACCCTCCTAGAACTCATCATCAAGCTTTAGCTCAAGTTCTATATTTATTAATTCCTGAACAGGTCTCTGCAAGTCAACAATGTCCAATAGAGCCTTTGAATGGATGAACTAGGCATGGCACCTAGCATGTCGGATTCAGAAGCATCTACGTCCTTCCCCAAGCTGGAGGAATAACTTCGACGACAATAGATAGGATTCATGCTTCTTTGGCATCTATGCCCCCTGCCCTACTCTATGCTTATGATGTGCATGGCTCTTGGTTTGAAAAATTTGCATCCACTTTACTTCAAAAGATATTCACTTTTTCGTTTTTAGTAAAGAATAAACTTCTACTCTCATATATATTGTGTGTCACAATTTGCAAGAGATTGGTTTTTTTTTTTTTTTGGACAATTCTTTGAGGAATGGTTTCTCAAGACTAGATAATCATAAGTCATCAAACGGAAAATATAAATTTTAGCTTAAAATTTTTCAAGTAGTTATACATTACAAAGAATAAAATATGTATTGTTAGAATTGTGTCATGACATAATCTTGACCATAAAAAAGGGCATATCAAGAACAGCAATCCAAGAACATGATCCACTTTTTGTCGAAATTTCCAGAACAAAGAAATGTTTTATGTCAGTTTTTGGAAATATCCTCGTATCTTCCTTCTGCTGTCTTCCCGGGGAACACCAAACGTGTTTTTATTTTCCTAACTTTCCACGGAATTTAAAATAATATCAGTTCCTGATACCTTACCATAGAATATGCTATTTCTATTGCATAATAATTACCACCTGCTAGTCATTTGAATAAATTTTTTGTTTCTCGTTTTCATTATCGAAATAATGATTCTCCACTAATAGAGTTAAATTCATGATGGAGACATCCACCGAAAGTGGAAATATGACTATATCCTTTTGGCAAAAAAGAAAAAAGAAAAAGATAGATAACAAAGATAGGAATAAGGGCAAGCATGGAATGTTTGTAATAGTTAATCATGATAAACAAAATTGAGTCTTGCTTGCTGCATGATGAGAAAATTATGGTGGATCAAAGAGGAAAATGTAGGTATGTCGGTTCCTCATTTACTTTCCTTTTGGCTTTTTTTTTTGTCATTTGCAAATTTATTGGGTGTGTTTGGATTGACTTTTATACTTTTATTTTTTATTTTTCTGTATAATCAAAACCTTATGGTGCACGCATATTACGAGTAGTTTCTCTTCTTTCTTTTATATCTCAAGCCCTATCAAATTATATATATATATATATATATATATATATTATATATATATAAAGAGTTATTGAGAGATATCAGATCAAATGAGTGTGGATTCTCTAGATAAAACATTACATTCGATCATCACACACTGTCACTCAATAACAATGGTTAATCGTTACAATAATTACAGATTCTTGACCTTAGAGATGGTGGAGGCACCGAAAGATACATAGTGTTGAATGGTAAAAGAAATAAAAGACAAAGAAGGAAGTAGGAAAGTTCTTAAGATGAGCACGCAGCCGATTTCTTAAGTAAGAATTGATGCATCTCGAATTGTTTGCCAGTCATCTAGCATAACTTCAACGCAAGTCAAATAAACAAAATGACTTCGGCCAGAAGAAAGGTAAAGTAAATGCAATGAACACCCTTGTTTCTTGTGCGGCTTTCGGGTTTCAGATTTGGGTTAAAACACTTTAGGATAGTTCACGTGGGGTCGAAAAGAAGGGACTTATAACATTTCGGAAGTTTCCTTCTTTGAATATTAAATAAAATGCATATTATTTTAATCCTGGATGCAGAAGTTCCTCCGCTCAAACCAATTTAGACGGGACTTTAGTTCGATTTATCTTTCCCTTTTAGTTGACCCAGAAGTAAACTAAAAGCGTTTTGATCCCGAGGAAACTAGCACGACCCTTCATGCCTCAAGAAAATCAAACTTTCCTGCTTAAAATAGTCAATCCTCCACAAGTGGGGCTATAACGTGTGATTAATGAAGATGACTGGTGAAGGCGGCAGAAGGTTGAAACTCTAAGTGTCACTAAATATGCTGAGATTGCATGGGATTCACTCGGGACAGCTAGCATGACAGCAATGGGCGATGCTCACTTTTTGATGTGTTTAAGCAAAACTCTATCTATTAGAGTACAATGGGTAACGTGTCTAGTGGTTCATTTGCTAACGATTTCCCTCCATTGTACCCTAACCAATTTGCTCACTCAGGCCAAAACTGGGTTCATGAAATACGGTCAATATACATTGGTCAAGGATTCTATATATGGAGGGAGAAATTGATGCATTGACTCAAGATTTGAAGAGACGTCTCTAGCTGATTGAGTTAATTTTCAAGATGAAAAGGATTTCATAAACTTAGTGTGTGGATGATGTGGTCGTTAGAATAATCGTAATGCGAAATATGCTGAGAAAGTTACCTTCTTCCATGGATCCAAATAAAGTGAAATCAATTCGCTTGACCTGGTATGAAAAATTGTGAAAGCAATACTTTCGGTCAGAAAGTAATATTTACCATGCAAATTTCATACATTCTAAACTTTTAAAAGGAACTTGTGGTACATAATAAGAAAATCTGTCTACATAAACTCGCAAATGAATTGTCAATCCCTCATTACATGCTTATGCGTGGAAAAAAGCATAGTTAATGAACTTAGCGATTATATAGCTCCTAGATTTAAATTTTAGATTCAATCGAGTTTACTTGTGCGTCTTTTTGTTGATGCCGATAATTCGGATTTCTAATGAACTGGATCTTTGGCTTACTTTCACGAAATTTCCTATGCGGTGTGCAATTCCCAATAGAAATAACTATCTTGCCACAATTGGGTAGATAATTCCTAATTCTCTGTTAATAGAACAAGAAAATTTTAGTGTTAAAACCAACTTTGGACACAGTAAAGCAAAACATATGTCAGTTTTGTTAAATCACATTAGCTATGAAATCAATTCCAAAGCAGCTTTTTAAAAAAAAAAAAAATTAAAGAGCATTTATGCCAAATAAAAAACTAAGAAACATCTTTATGAAGCATGCAATAATTGCGCCAGTAAAACACCAATTAGAATTCTTGATAAGTCCTTTTTCCGTTTCTAATAATTTCTTTCTCTGACTAGCCAATGAATTCTAACGATGATTTAAAAAAAAAATCATAAAGAAATACCGTGGAAGCACTTGTGGATCAATCAATTAAGAAATGTTTGTAGTAATAAATGGATTGTTTTTCTGGTGCTATGTATAATAAATGTTTTGAAAATTGAAGTATTCCTCAATAAATATACGGAACAAGTATTTTGAAAATACTCATAATAAGACCATTATAAAATGGATGCTTAATGATGTAGCGAACTTTTATTAATTAAATTTTGAATGATACTAACTTATTTTTAGGACCGCTTATCGTTTGACAAGGTCCTTTACTGCATCGAATTTGTACATCGCATCCTTAGATACTTGTGCTGTGAAGTCTTGGACCTTGACCATTGAACTTATAAATTATATCAAACCCTTTTATACTCCAAGTCATTGCCTTCCTTTCCGCAGCTAAAATTGTCGGGGAAGAACTTCTGCGGAGAAGCGTCGGCCATTGCTCACTTCTCGAAACACACTGTGTCTAGTCCTTCACATAACCGCGTTGATGGTGCCATGAGTGCGAGAGTTTGAAAAGGACACTGAGACATCACTTCACTCGTCTTGGTCTCTTCTCTCTCCTGCACCCTCTCCTTCCATAATCCTACGTCATCTCAACACATTCTCCTCCTGCGCAGATCCCTATATATACATAGCTGACTTGCTAAATGAAACATCTCGCCACACCCAACTAACACTTCATCTCATCACAGTGTTCAACAACACAGAATCTTTCACCGCTGATCCAACTCGAAACCCTAGGACACACAAAACAACCATACATGGAGGAGTATCCGACAGGTTTCAGGTTCTATCCTACCGAGGATGAGCTCATCTCGTTCTACCTGCACAACCAGCTTCACGGCCATAAGCAGGACAAAATTCACCATGTCATCCCAGTCCTCCACATCTTTGACACTGAGCCATGGAATCTCCCACGTAAGACACAATCCGCCTGCGCATGCACCCATTTCTTTCACATCCCCCACATAAATTAAACTGTGCACTAAAATTGGGTTCTTGAAAATTTCAATTGCGCATATCAGCAAACTTTCTTTTCCCTACATTTTCTTCGGTGAATTCGTGTTGCAGAGCTTGCTGGAGAGCTGTGCAGGGAAGACAGAGAGCAGTGGTTTTTCTTCGCGCCCATGCAAGAGAGGGAGGCCAGAGGAGGGCGGCCCAGCCGGAGCCTGGCCACCGGCTACTGGAAGGCCACCGGGTCTCCCAGCTACGTCTACGCGTCTGACAACAAGGTGATCGGCATGAAGAAGTCAATGGTTTTCTATGTGGGAAAAGCTCCCAAAGGACGAAAAACGCAGTGGAAACTAAACGAGTACAGGGCCATTGAACTCTCACCCACCAATCCCAATTCATCAAGCAGTAACATTTCCATTCCTAAGGTGAACGTGGACTTTTATTTCAATTATTCAAACATAGAAAGGATGAAATACCTCTGCGTGCTTGACACCTAGATTATCCATCACTTTGAATAATCGTTCTTGTTTTGTTTTTCTTCCATTCCTACGCAGGTGCACACTCTGTCTTTAGTTTAGTTTCCACTTGAACTTTCTCAGAAATATACGGCAAACATCATTCTCTGCGTTTGCTTTTCTTGTATAATATACTTACAGCTGAAGCGGGAATTTACGCTGTGCCGAGTGTATGTGGTATCTGGGACCTCTCGAGCATTTGATCGCCGGCCACTGGAAGCGGTGGCTGGAGAGACAACAATCCAGGTTGGTGGCCGTGCTGCTAGCAGCGGAGGCAGAGGCGTTGGATGTGCAGATGTATCATTGTCAGGAAGTTCCAATCAATGGGAGACGGCAGGTTTGGAAGAACCAATGTGGGATTGGGACCAGCTGAATTGGCTCTAACTTTGTGTAGCGGTACTCTAATGATGAATTGAGCTTTTCCAAAGATCAATCTTTTTACGCTGATGGCCGATGTGTTGAAGAGCTGGTGACTCGTGGTTTGTAAAGAGATCATTTGATCAAATTGAACACCACAGTCAATCTTGAACAAATTTTAGAAAATTAGGGTCAGTAAAATGTTGGAGTATCTCGTAAAATAATAAGTGAGATATTCGCAGTTATGTTTGTAAATAGTTCGGTTGCATTTTCGCCCTGCGACTTTTAAAAAATTATTAGTATAAAAAAATCATTGCATTTCCATTAAGTACTAACTCATGTAACATAAATAATAAATTAGTAGGATGGGTATTTATATCAATATTCATAAAGAGTAATTAAACATAAAAGTATAGCACAACCAAAAAGCAAATAAATTTATGCATTCCATCTCATAATCTAGCTCTACTCGTTATTTTCTTATCAAAATGTCTGAAAGAAAGGATACGAAATCATAAACGAATAATAAGCGGCTTATATTGATAAGCACATGTACCATGTATCTTTATGTAACGTATCCCTGCAGAGTAAAGGATATGACCCTGTACCTTGCAACCATTTTATACTAAGTATTTCAAGCTTTTAGAACTTGGAACCTTGTCCTTGACATTTAAAACCCATCCTATAACTACTCAGCCATGCCAATTTTGTAGGTTCTATTGCAAATGGTTCATATTGTGTTATGTGCAAAAGTACAATTAGATATTCTTCCAAGGTTTCTTTCGTTAGAAACTTGCTTTATGTCTTACTTGAATAAATAAGAAGTATAGAAGCGGATGAATAGTTTCTATTACATAATCTGTGAAAATCTTTTGAACAACCCACTCCCATTAATTAACTATCCAAATTCAAGATTATGAAGGTAACTTGTAAAAAAAGTAAAATTACACTGCCTTTGTACCTTATATAAGTCCAAAAGAGAATATGAAGTTAAGCCAAAGTATGCACGTAGTTCATATGACATAAGCATTAATTCGCACAATGATCTATATAAGGTAATAACTTTAGGTTCTCTCGTTGAATGAGGTCTACTTATCCCAAGCATTTATATATAAAAATATAACAATCTAATGTATTCTAAATGAGTTCATATTATGATGACAATTGGTGCATCAAAAATCGCAATTTTTTTATTTAATTACTTTTTTTTTATCAGTCCTACTTTACTTCTATTCTAACTCTCATTCTTAGACTTTTGCGATACAAGTCTATGGGGCATGGATGAGAGCATTGATTGATTTTATTAGTCAAGGAAAATTGCGCACTTCTTCCTATAATTCATCAATTAGAAATGCACGAGGAGCAAAAAAAGAAATATTCCATTCTACTGTTAGTAAGATAAAGTCTTTAATATCTAACATCATCAAGAGACTTATAAAAAATTACTGATAAAATAAAGAAAAAAAAATGAGAATGCCTTATTTCATATGTTCATGTGCATTAATTTGTGGATGGATCATTGTGTGACTTGTGTCATTTAATAAGTAAAGCCAAATTTAGGTTTGGGAAATGACACTAATAATATCATAACTTTCGTATAGTATCCATTTTGGTGCCATAACTTTTAAAAAATGTTTATTTGAGTGTTCTCAGTAATTTTCCTTGCCTAAAAATCTCACTTGGCATTACTTATCATAAAATTGTTTGACGTGGCTTGGAAAATGATATAATTAAAAGTGTACAGAATATGTCGTTTAATCATTTTCCTGTCCTTTTGACAAAAAAAAAAAAAAATCCTTTTCCTTGCCTTAAATTGACAATTTGGTGCTAAATTAGGTTCCACTCGACCTATAGAGCAACGTTGGATGCAAATCAAACAGCAAAAGTGATGTCTTACATCCACACAGAATGAACTGTTTACTGCTAAACCATTTGTTTGGTCCCAATGCAATGCCCCATTTTCACGTTGTCTTCGTCTTTGTCTTCGTCTTCTCTCTCAAGTCAAGACGGATGATTTGCTGATTTATCATTGGTTTTATTGATTTATGACAATAGGTTTGGCTTCTGCGTTATTTACTTTTGGTAAGAAAATCATCGTCTCATGGTTTTGTCTTGGATCTTTGGAGATTATTATTATCTTTATTTTGTTTAGATATTGGTGTGAGGGACTGACACATGTGTAATTTAAATCTTGAACCATTTGGTAATTAAGTTAATTTAGCTACGTAAATGTTGATTGTTCTGGATTCATTTTGTGCGAAATAATTTTTCCCAATGGAGATCTAAAGAACAAAATCCCGACATACCTTTATTAGTACTTGTATTGATAGTCTACTTCTAACTGGACAGGGGATATATATATATATATATTGTGAGATTTTGGGCACAGCTCTGTCCGCCAGCTGAAGACAAAAGGGGGTTCTATTAAAGTTTCAAAACTCAGAAAAAGGAAGGAGATTTTTGCTCGGCAAAATGACGCAGGTTCAGGTTCAGCCTTAGAAGAATGCGACGCAGGGAGTGCATGCGGGCCCCACCCAGTGGGCGATGATGTCGCTCTATGTTGACGATTTGGAGTCAAATGTGACTGATTCCCAGCTTTACGGTCTGGGCAATCAGGTCGTCAGGTGCCTCGAATTGGGTCTGTAGGAACCTGATCATGTGGCGACCGTTCGGCTATGGTTATGTTAATTACAGCGACCGGATTGATGCTGCTCGGTCTTTGGAGGTGTCGAACTTTATTCCTCTCAATGAGAAGCCAATTAGGATTATGTATTCTCGGCGTGATCCTAGTATCCGTAAAAGTGGGGCTGGAAATATGTTCATCGAGAATTTGGGCAAGGGATTGACCCAAAAGCATGACATGATGCATTTTCTGCTTTTGGGAATATCGTCTCTTGGAAAGTTGCTACACATTCTTCTTGTCAATCAAAAGGCAATGGCATTGTGCCAAATCGTGGAATCTGCTCAGAAAGCTGTAGAGAAGTTAAATAGCATTTTATTGAATGACAAGCAAGTATATGCAGGACAGTAAGAATTTAGTTGAAAATAGCTATTCCGCCACTATTTTCATAAAGTGACAAGGATATCAATATCAACAGGCGATGTGTAAAAATGATCTATCATCGATCTCACCGTTCAATCTGATTTTACAATGATTCTAGAAGTTTTAAGAATTCCAATCCAAGCCAGTCTAATATTGTATTTGAAGCTTCCTTTTCTTCCTAATAAAATATATCAAATGACACGCTTTTTCAACAATTAGCTCATTCTTTGGTTCATTTAGTAATGCTAAAGATAAGAGCGTGCCTTCAAGGTCATCAGTCCTCTCTTTGACTCCATATTGACAGCAACACAACTCGCAACACCTGAAGGCTTCCATGAAAGAGCACTTGAAAGCTTTTTCTCAAATGAAAATTCACCACTAACTAAAATCCGACATCGATTACTGCATGAGATGACATCCTCGCCTGCTGCGAATGAACCTCTTGAATTTCTAGCGGCGAAGACCTCTTTGGAGCACTCGTTGGGTAAATTGATATTGGACTTGAACATGCCGTCATGGAAATTTCTACACTGACTACTATGATGGTTAGCATTTGATTGATTGAAACGTGTCTTCATTATATTATTGTTGCCTAACTCCCTCTTAGGTTTGATTTGAATTGCTTTAATTTGAACCGAAGGAAAATCTCTCCTCCTCTCTCAGCCTCGTTAACTGGGGGAATTCATTTCTTTCTGATCTTTTTGCCTTGTGACGACACGACTATTGTTTTATTTGTTCATGGTCTTCAGGTCATAATAACCTCCACCTCCCCTTTTGCCTAGTATGATCAATAGACCTGATCACCATGCCTCTAACTGGGCATGCTTTCATATGTTGGAACCAAAAAGAATAATGGCAACTTTTGAAAGTTTGGAATGAGGCACAAGTGAAGATCGGAGAGAGAAATAATGGAAATACAAATGCTTTTTACTTTGGTGTAGCTTTAAATCTGAAGTCCACAACCTTTTAAAGTGGTTGGACGTGTACATAACTTAACTAACATTAAATGAGGAAAACAAGAAAGTCCACAAAGCTGAAGAAAAAACATAAACAATAAATGAGACAGAGACATGAAGTCTTTGCTCCTTTTGAAAATGAAGAAACCTCACGTTTTTTTACTAGAGAAAAACAAACAAGACCTCCCCTTTTCAATGAAGTGGGCAAGAGTGTTGTAAGAGATTCTTATCATTTTCGTTTGTTCAATTTTAAGTTCATGTACACCGATATGTCATTTGTAGCAAATAATGGACATTATAAGATGTAAAAATATCCGGTTTTATTGAATATGCAGATGACCAAACATAGCCTATGTGTTTTCTTCACCATATATATATTGGTCAGTGTTTCCTTCACCATGTTAACAAAGTCAAAATTGCTTGTATGAAAGGCACCAAAAAACATGAGTCAATCTTTTTCTCTCTGCTTTCCCTTTCTCATCCATTTTGTGCGCGTGGCATTGGTTGTTATGAGGTGATTTCCCTGGCCAAAATACTTCCGCATTGCCTATTTGCATTTATTGCCTACAACGCTTTTAGATCCAGGGTGACTGGACTACTGCGGCAAGATATAAAGATTGGAGATCGGTAGTTCTGGTGTAGTTAACGTGGAGCACTTTCTCCTATTTGGCAGATGGTTGAACCCATGCAGTTGTCACACCAATTAAGAGTTGCTGTTAATTTTCATTTATCAGGAAATTTATGTGATTATATTTTCCATGGCCAAGATTTGTGTTTTAGGAACATGAAAGTGCAGAAATGCCATCGATTCCTCTGCGACATCCTCGTAATGGTTTCCATCTATAGAGAATCGGGACAAAGTTGTGCGGTTGGATTCTCTGGCCCAACGGTCAGAATTTAATTGAAGATTTCGTGTTGCACGTGATACTGAGTTGATTATTACTGGATTCTCATGGACAGCCTATTAATAGGTTTTGGAGGAGGCAAACTCCTCCTAAGCAAGAGATCGGTACCAAATTGGCATCTTCTCTTAAGGCTTATGAATTCAATGCGGATAGTGCTCTCTCATGTGAATAACAATCAAGATTCAGGTTTGTCTAATCGACATCTGACCTCACAGAGCGCGATTGCTCTTAGCTCTGCTGCTTTTCTATGCAATTTTTGTTGCAATAACATGTTGAAGAGATTTGTCTTGTTTTTGGCGATGGTGTTATTATTTTTGTTTGGCTTTCGTTCTGTGGTAGCTTGTCCTTTTGATTGCATCTATTCAACATAGTTTTTTGATTTGTGATACTGGCATCTAGTTGATTTCACTTTTCTTGCTTGTTATGGAATGAAGTGTGGAAGTATTGTTGTTCTAGGAATAGCGGACGAGTAAGAATACATGTAACAATGAATCATGTCACCAATCAAATGTCTTCGGTCCTCCTAATTTCGGACGTAGAACAGCAACAAATGCAATGTGCCATGAAAGGAAGAATACTTGATTGGTTGGTTGACCATGTTATGGCGGCTTAAATATCAACAAATTCAATGTACGATGCACTTTCTCCAGTGGACAATTACCTCTGCAGTGTTCATGGACTCTCTTTTTCTTTGTGTAGGATGGTGTTTGTTGACCACACTGAGGCGGCTATAATTTCAAGTGATGCTCGAGTAATACAAATGAACGTCATCATGACTAGGCGGAAAATTGCTTACCTAAAGCAATAGCATATCGGTGATGTCCTCGCCCCAACTGACACCTTTGCTTTGCCTTTTTTCCCTCTCTTCGGATATGTGATTGCTGATACTGTGGCGCTTAAAAATCTCATAACTGAAGCATTTCTGAGGAAAGATCATTTGGTAACACAGCTATAAATGATTGAAGTTACTTTTGTGGGTAAATTTGTCAAGTTACATACACGTTGTAGCCATGTGCTTGGGTTCATGTTGTTAACTGCTCATATCATGCGGTAGCTTACCAGTTACTGTCATTCCATCTTTTGTGGCCAGCAACTTTTGTGGAGTTTGCTTTCAAATCTTTTATCTATGATCTGCTCCCAAAATGAAGATTACACGTCAAGTTTGTCAATGTCCTGTCGATGCACCTCTTCCAGGACCATAAAGGTAGCTGCATGATGTTCATAATTCCATTGCAGTTTTTAGTGGATTGTACATCCTTTTATCTCGATCATTGATATCCTTTGCCCATATATTTTCATGTACATTTATCTCTTTATCTTAACCATAAACTCTCTCTCTCTCTCTCTCGCTCAATACACAAAACTCACCTTCATCACTAAACTGATTGGGTTTTGTTAATTATGGATAGTTCTGCAATTAGACGGCTGTTGTTTGTTACTAGGCAATCCACTTAGTACCATCTTTGTAATGAGAATGAAATTCAAAGTAACTAGTTAAGACAAGGTGGGAGTGTTGGGAGGGCACAGTAGAAGCTCGAAGCCCTAATACCTTCACTTGGAGAGATCACCAAGAGAGAGTCCTAATCCAAGCCAATTCTTTGATGTGGGATCCATTTGACGAAATTTACTCACACGTGCATCCTAACAATCTCCCCCTCACATGTGAGTTTAATGTTAGGTCTGCTCCCCTTAATTTAGGTATCCTTCTGCATCAATTTATCTCAAGTTAAATCTTTACTCGCACATGCGTCCTAACAATCTCCCTCTCACGTGTGAGTTTAATGTTAAGTCCGCTCCCCTTAATTTAGATATCCTTCTACATCAACTTATCTCAAGTTAAATCCCTACGAGATGGCGTCACTGTGCACCTGCTCAAAAACTGCAACCATGGGCTTTGATATCATTTGTTGGGAGCACGCAACGGAAGCCTGATACCTTCGCTTGGGAAGATCACTAAGAGAAAGCCCAAGTCCAAGCTTGTCAATACATCCAGTTAGATCCACTTTCATTCAAAAGCTAAAGCCAAAGAGTTATGGATCAATTATGATATATTAATTGCTTTACTTTATATGAATTCTTCAATGGAGATTCATTTAACACAACTCATTCATACGTGTATCCTAATAGGAAGGGCAGTAGAATGCAAGCGGGGTGAGGCATGATGTTCTATTTATCTATCGCATACACATTGACCGATTATTCAAAGTTGCGGCTGGAGTCTCTTGATGCATGTTCTAGGAAGGTGGATTGTTCCCCTTGGGATGTTCACTTTGCACATGGAGACTCGAAAACCATACTTTTAAATCAGATTTGCAGTAATGGTTCTTGTTGTGTGAATCCAAGCTGTTTCTTACAACAGATTACAATGTTCTTTATGAATTGATCAATATTGATGTCTTGAGACTCCTAATTCAACAATGATGTCGTATGTTGCCAAATGTGACGTGAACATTCGCCAGTTGCATGTTTAATATTGTCCCTCCTCCTTGAATGTCTCTCTTTTGTTTCATATATCCATCTCAAGTGTGGGATATCTAAGACAATCTGTGATGCGGAAGCATTTGTAATTGGTCAATCTTTATATGCGGCTAAAGCCCCTCCCTGCTAGCTGTTCTCAATTGAAGCTTCCCGATTCACATGGTGTTCAAGCTTGGAGTCTACCTAAAACGATGTAAAATTGCGAATGCCTGTTGTTCTGAACACGATTTACGTTGAACCATTGGTCAAGGATTTGAAGGCAAAACCCATGAAGACAAGACCAATGAACATGGCTTATCCATTGAAGTGATTGATGTCCGAGACTTTTTAGGGTTTCTTGTGGGGTCAATGAAGGACTCTGAATTCCCTTCAAGCAGTGTCGCTCTGGAAAAGGGCGTTTCACTTTTCTCATCCGTGAAAGGACGTGAAGAACAGGGAGGGCGAACGCGGTGAGTAAGCGGAAAGCCGGGAAAATCTCCGTGTTGTCCGGGTCGAAGGTAATTCTCAACTACCTAGACAAAGTTCGAACAAACTCAAATACAATAAAATAAAGAAAGGGGTACATTTAGCATAGAGACAACCCAAATCTTTTTGGCATGGTCCGTAGAAGCCTCAATCATTGTATCCATTTTGGCCCATACCTCGTTATCGTAAGAGAGTATCTTGCAAGACGGTCACGTCAAATAACGAATATGAAGAAATCCACACATAAGAAACTAAAGTTTTGAGATTTAAATGTAGAAGTCAATAGGAATGCATATAGGATGGATAACCAGATTGATTGGTTGCATTCACTCATTACAACTAAGCAAGGGTTATCACTAACAATGGTTACACCAGATAAGCCACTTCATTTTCTTTTCAAGGGAATTACAATTTACTCATCTGATTTTTTAATGATGACAATTTGAATTGTTTCACAAAAATCAGGTTGATAATACAACTAAAAAGTGTTTTGCCTGACTCGTCTTACTTTCTCAATCTTGTCAAAATTGTCACTCCATATTATTTGATGTTGACTTTATTATCTCTTTACACAAGCAAACATGTCATATATGTATAAGTCAAGGAGTAGCAATAAACTCGACTATCACTTCTACGCATTCTATTTATGGTGCATTGTTCAGTTTAAAGCTTAGCTATATTATATGGATGCTTGAGGTTAATGAGTCAGTCACTGTAGCTCCACCAACATCCCAAAAGCCAGAAAATTTCTCTACAGAGTAAAAATTTCGAATTACAGAGTTGTAACGGTTTGCCCATGACTCGGTTTTTAACCTTCCATGAGAAATAATGCAATTTCTTTTCACTAGGCTTTGTTTGGCTCTCTACATGTTGTGTTTGAGTTTTTTTTTTTTTTTTTGTAATGCTCTTTTTATATTTTTGTGTATATTTTTTTAATATTATTTTTCAAACATATCATAGAACAATGCAAAGTCCAGATTGAGTTGTATCAACTCAAGTATATTTTTTTTAATAATTTTTGACATATCATAGGCATGCTCCTTTCGTGTCATATCAGGCTTTAAAACTAAATTATCATGTTCAAGCTCGCCCAAAAGAACATTTCTGGCCTATTTGACCTGAGTGGTCTTAATTAAATTTGCAAGCTACCAGGCTCACAATAAAATTTGTTCTCCCCTTACAAGCAATGTTATAAACACATCGTCAAGATAACAACTATTTATAGCGCCGCCTCACAGGTCAGTCATATGATAAAATTAAAGGAAATTAACATGTGGATATTGATTAAATTATGCAATGAATCGATAAATATGAATCCCTCAACATTTAATGGAAGGATGATATAAGTAACCTAAACCTGCCAAAGCATATATATTTGTCCTTTCCCAAATGGCTGCAAGCACAGTGGTCTACGTCAACGAAGATTATCCTATTTTTTTCTTGTCGGAGCCAATTCTAATTAGTCACATTAGAACTCCGACCCCAATTGTCTTCTCAAAAGGTGTGCGGGGATGGATTCAGATTATAAAGTCAAGGGGGGGCCGCAGACGCCACCCCCCACTAAAACCAAGTAGGGTCGTTGATAATTCATTGAGTTCGCACGTTTAGTACAATTGATTTCGAGCATGTAGGTAATCCCATCGAATAGCATTTTTACATTAATCTAGAGCATATTCACCGGAGACAATTCCTTGTTTGTGAAAGCTTTCTCAATGTCTCTCTAAACACCTCTTCTTTTCCAGCCTAATAGGATTCTCTAAGAAATGCAATTTGACTAGTTAGAAACGTTACCATTCTGGCACCTTTGAGTATTTATATACTCTGAACTAAATCTCCAGGTTGTTGCTGCTAAAAGACTGTTCTTGAAGGGCTTGAACAAGAGGTTCACCTACTATGGAAAGGTACACCTGCAGCATTTTACTTAGTTTTCCCTAGTTCTAAGCATAGGGTCAATGACCTCAACTTTTCCTAATTTATCTTTTACTTTTGAGTCTCATTTGATTCAATTTGAAATCAATTAGTTGATGAATGAGAATGGTAATATAATAACTTGGACTACAATTTTGTGGACATGAAAATTGTATTGGTATGATTCTCATTCCTTGAGTAACTCTGTTTTTCATAAAAGATCAAAGGAGATGTCAATTCACTTAGGTGTTTTGGTCCCATTTTTGCAATTAAATTAGATTTATCAAAAATTATATTGAACTTACTCGAAGAATGAAATAAATTACAAAAAGCAAAATGCAAATTTTAGCCTAAAGTTTTATTAAAATAAGACTAAAACCGGTGTTGTTAGATTCGTGTGATGACATGCTCTTGAACATTAAAGATGGGGCCATTAAAAACCGCAAATTGAAGAACACGATTTCCTTTTTTCTCCAAACTCAAGAACAATTCAGAAGATTCCTCACATCTTTTTTCCACTATCTTCCCCGAGGGCTTTTTTCTTTTCTTCCAATGGAAATCCTGATATTTGACCACAGAATATGCTACTTATATTTGATTTTACTTCCACCATCTAGTCATTTGAATTTTGAGCAATCACGGTTAGAATGTCCAATCGGTGGCCACATTCGTGAAATAAACTTAATAGAACACGAATCCTCTAATATACTATAATGGCCAATAAAAAACTTTAAATTAAAAGTGAAACGACATCAAATGCATATAAAGAAAACCCCGTCAATAAATAATATGGATACTTGAACAATGAAAACAACATAAGCATCTCTGCCACCCGAACAAGAAAAAGAATACATGAGTGTAAGTCATGACTATATATATCTTAATTCCCGATTGAAATTTTTAATGTTCATATTGTTTTTCATTTTATAATCAAATTATGATTTTTTGAGATGAATGGTGTGAAATGATAGAATATTTTTTGTACGAGGCAGTGAGCACTATTTTGGGGTTGATGTAGACCCGGTTAACATGTCACAGGTATTATTGGCAGGCCTGCCGATAACATGATGATGGATACATATACTGAAAGTGGAAGTCGAATTATTATCATCTGTTGCAAGACAAACAGAACAAGAAAGGAATCATAGGAATTATGGAATGTCTGCAGTAGTTAATAATGATAAACAGTACTTCTAAGCTAGGCGTCCCAGCCTTGACTGCTGCTTGGTGAGAAAAACATGGTGGATGGATACAAGAGGAAAATGCAAGTATGCCTTCCTTTGTTCCTCATTTATTTTTTCTTTTGCCCTTTTCTCATTTTTAGCAAATTTACTGTGTGTGCCTGCATTGATTTTTACAATTTCACATTTTATTTTTTTACTTAATCTAAATATTATGCCGCACGTATATTATAAGAAATTCCCCTTTCTTCTTTTATATTTCCAGCCCTCTTACATTGAAACAAAGAAAGAATTGGGAAGATATACTGAGTCAAATGAGGGTGAATTGTTTAGATGAAACGTCTCATTCAGTTATCACACACTATGTCACCAAGTAATAATGGTTAGTCAAACAATTTCTTGACCTTGGAGATGTTTGGGGCACCAAAAGCTATGTATTATGGAATGGTGAAAAGAAATGGAGGACAAAGAAAGAAGTGAGGAAGTTGTTAAGTGCATAGCCACTTTCTTAAGAAGTTTCTAAAAAGATGCATCTCAAATTGTCTTCCCGTCATCTAAACATAACTTCAATGGAAGTAAAGTGAATGAAATTACTTTGACCAGGACAAAGGTAAACTAAATGAAATAAATGCTCTCAGTTTTCCTCCCTTTCGAGCACCCACTTACGCTCGGGAGCATGCAGAGGCTAATGGCTTGCTAAGTGTTAAGCTTAGCTTAGGCTCTCCAAAGCCTACCAATTCACGACTTATGATTCGAGTTTTTACCCTGCAAGTCAATTTGATATAGGAGTCGCCACTAATTGATTTGAGGTGGGTCAATTAGAAACCCAAGTAAAATATCGAAAGAAATACTTCACTCCTACACAACTAAAGAAATTAGGATTGTGGACTTGATTACACTAATTAATCACAAATACCCTTCCGGTACCTAATCTTGTTTAAACATCAAATAAAGCATTTGTGCAACATTTTATACCGATCACGAATTATAGGATTCAATTCCTAAATAGAAATCCATGCATCATGCGGCGTAATTGGAATAGGCCAATATTTGCTTCCAAGAACTTAAACATAATTTTTTTTAAAAAAAAAAATTTTCTTTTACGGATTTTCACACATTTTAAGGAAAAACACTTAGACTATTTTTTGCTTTTTTTTGATTTTCTGGACCGGCTCGAGTCGGATGACCCGGGTTAGTGGAACCTCAGTTGAGCTGGGCCTAATGTGCAGGCTCAGTCAATCTTCCCTTCCCAAAAAAAGAGGCCCAATTGAGAAATTAAAAAAAAAAAAAAAAGCAGCCAATAGCCCACAATTTAAACTAAACTCAATCCAGCCCATTACAACAAAACCCTAGCCTGAATAACAACCCACGTTCGACTCGATCTACAACCACTGACTCAACTCGAGGCGCTACTCCTCGTAGTTCAACAAGCACGATGAACGGCGTCACCTGTCCACATCCAGCTATGTGACTCCTCCGACGCTACCTCATCTACCCTAGGTGTAGGGCCAACCCTCCGCTAGGCCAGCCATTGTAGCCAGCCGAGATGCAACTTAGCCTTCCCAATTTTTCTCTCTCTATCCTCTATTTTTGGCAACTTGGCCGGTTGAGACGATGGCACCGTTTGCCTTGGTGAGGCTACCCACCTACTCGGCGTCGCCTTGGCTTAGCCCAAGCCTCAAGCTTGATCCTTGGCTGGGTCATTACTCTCAGCCAACGTTCTCGCCTCCAACATCCCTAACCGCATGAGCTATAATGGCGACAACGAGACACTAGGACAAAGAAAAAAAATAGAGTAAGCCATGAAGGGAAAGAAGGAAAAGATGGCAATGGTGCCCCCCACCTGGCATGCGGCAACGCAAACATGGCGGTCACCAGAGTTGTTCTTCATCCTCTTCCCTAGAAAATCTCTCTTGAGCTCCCTCTCATAAGCTCTCTCTCTCTCTCTCTCTCTCTCTCTCTCTCTCTCTCTCTTTCTCGACGACCCCCAGATCTGCCTCTCTCCTTGGCCTTAGATCTCTCTTTTAAATTTAAATCTCTCGTGGATTCACTCACTCTCAAGCCTTTTCAAATGTCTCTTAAGGGAAGTCTTTCGAGCTCGCTCCTCCCTCTCCCTATCTCTGCGTGTGTGTTTTGGCCTCCACCCAACGCCCTATTTATAGGTTGAGGAGGCCAATGAAGGTGGTCCGTCGAAGATCCTCGGTACATCAATCGGCCTCCTCCGGATGAGCTAAAGTCCCATTAGTCATTACTTCCGTGTGATCTACTCCCTCTTTTCTGCAGCATGCTGTCCTTGTTGCGTGGGAATGGAGAAGAATGAGAGAAGGAAGAGTCACACATGTGTGCTACAAGGAAGGAAGGAGGAAAGAGAATAAGGAAAGGGGAGGGGCTAAACTAGGGGAGAGGATAACTGGGATGGGCTCGAGCCCATGCATGGGAAAAAAGAAAGAAACAAGTGGGGTTGGGGTGAAAGCCCAGCCCCATGAGAAATTAATTTTTCAACTTTTTTTATATATCTGAAATAAAATAATAAAAAAAAATCTTAGTTGAAGCAAATAGTATTAATACCTATGTGATGCAAAAATCATTTTTGTTAGGGTCAAATTGATTCATAATTTTCTGTGCAAGTTAATCCTAAATATTAGCCAAAATTTAGGTGTCAACAGTTGCTTTTATTTGAAGGTGAGCTTGCAAATGTTGCATTTAAAGATGAACTAATACCTAAATTCGTCCATGCATATGCAGTAGATAATATCTTATTTGGGACCAAGTGTCATATGGAAAAAAAAAAGGGCAATATAGCATAATATATATTAAGATAGATAAGAAGATATATGTTATCTTACTTGATGACTTGAGAAAGTTGTTTTTCTAAGACTCGAACCTTTCTTCGGTCACTGTTAGAGTAACAAGAACCTTTCTTTAATTGCCTTGATAGGAGATTACTTTTCCAATACCTGACCCTTTCTTCGGTTGCTTGTTAGAGCAACAAATTGTTTTTGTCTCGGACACGAACCTTTCATCAATAACCTTGACGGGAAATTACTTTTTTAGGCCCCGAACCATTCTTCGATCACCTATTCAAGCAATAAGTTATTTGTCTAGGACCAAACCTTTCTTTGGTCGCCTTAACGAGAAAGTGCTTTTCCAAGACCTAAACCATTATTCGGTCACCTATTGGAGCAATAAGTTATTTGTTTAGAACCCAAATCTTTTTTCGATCGACTTGATGGGAAATTACATTTCCAAGATCTGAATCATTATTTGGTCGCATGTTTAGACAATAAGTTGTTTATATGACTTCAAGCTACAAAAGCACACTGCATCGGTGAAAAAGGACTTTGGACTCAAATATTTGTGAAGGTCTACCACCTCCTAGTAAAAAGAAGTTGGGATATCAATGATGTATCTTGAGTATTCTTGAAGGTCTCCCACCTCTTGGTAATTAGAATATCAAGGACACATCTCAAATATTCATGAAGGTCTCCCACCTCCTAGTAGTGAAGGTCTTCCACCCCGCAGTAATTGGAATATTGAGTACATCTCTTGAATATTCATAAAGGTCTCCCACCTGCTAGTAATTAGAATATCGAGGACACCCCTCACATATTCATGAAGGTCTCTCAGCTTTTGGTGATTGGTGAAGGTTTTCCACCTCTTGGTAAGTGGAATATTAATGATGCACCTCGTATATTCGTGAAGGTCTCCCACCTCCTAGTAAATGGAATATCGAGGATGCACCTCGGATATTCATCAAGGTCTCCCACCTCTTGGTAAAAGAAATTTTGGATGTAGCATGAGGCTTATCTTAGGTAGTTACAGACACACAAAGTAGTGGAATACTTGGATAGCTACAAGTATCCAAAGATGCAATTTGGAGACAACTTCGACAGGCTAAGTGTTATGGTGATAAGAGAACATACGTAGGTAGCCGTAGGCACATAAAGCAGTGGAGTATTTGTACAGCTCTAGGTATTCAAATGTACAATTTGGGGATAACTCTAGTAGGTCCAGTTTTAATGGAAAGGAGTACCAGGACAATGACAAGTACTTGAAGATAGTGGGATACTTTGGCAGTTACCATTTGTTGGAGAAAACTCCTTTAATGTTTTGAAGTTGACAAAATATTTCCAAAGTCTAGTCTGAAGACTTCCAAACTGAAGTGTCAAAGTCTGAAGACCGCCAGACTTTAGGTTCAAAGTCCGCCCACAGTGACAGATTCCAGACTGAATGCTACTGAAGAATGAAGACTTATCTAGATGCGAGATTAATTTTATTTCTTCAAGGATTCGATTCGTACGGCTTATGGATGGTTTTCTGGTTGGATATAGCACCTACATGATTGATTATCCTTAATGGAGTCAATTCCGATAATCAAATCTTTTGGAAGGCAAGCAAACTTGGAAAGTTCTACTTATGGAAACCAAGATCCTAATTGTATGGGCGAACATGATTGACGAACTTTCATCACAATCAATCAACCAACTCGAGATCCCCTTGATTGATTCTGTCCAACGAGTAGATTTGAAGAATTCCTTTGGAAAGTGCCAACAGTCGTGAAGGCATGAAGGAGTATTTAAGGCAGACTCTCTAGTTGTTCGAGTGTGTGCATGAAAGAGAAATTTAAAAGTCTGAAGCTTCCTAGTTCCTTGTTATTTCATTCATCGAGCTCAAAGTTGTATACAAAAGAGAGAAACTTATAGTGAGACTTTGTGAGAGACCACTAGAGGTTCTTCATTGTGAAGTCGAGACTGAAAGACTGTAAAATCTCTTTTGATTCTTAGTGGAATCTAGCCAGTGGGCTGTCAGCGCGGGAGAGTGGATGTAGGCTTGATCTAAGCAGAACCACTATAACCCTTGTGTTCTTATTCTCTTCCCTAAACTCTCTTTATTTTGTTTATAGTTTTATCTAATTGCTAAATTCTGAACTCATTCATAGCTCGTCATTCTCTAAAAAGTAAATTACTTGCAAAATTATTTTTACACCTATTCACCCCTCCCTAGGAGTTGTTACTAGCTCTTTCACCATTATCCATATCTTGAGGAAAACTCGAATATGTCGTGTGTCCATAAGAGAAAATAATTGGACGGTGGCAAGTACTCAAAGATAATGGGATACCTAGACAATCACAAGTATCCATACTTTGAGGACAACTTGAACGAATGGAGTGTCAATAAGACAGAGTACCTAGATAGTGGCTAGTACTTAAAGGCAATGAAATACTTGTTCAAATACAATGTTTTTTTGGAAATAAGAGTAGAGATATGCTTGCTTGTTGATATCTCTAATTTCTGAAAGTAAGTCTCCTATTAGACAACATGCAATGGTTTCGTTTGTAACATGATCTGTCCAATGCGCTTAGCAGGTGAATATAGTGCTAAGAAGATTTTCTCCATATCATGTCTGATCCCAAGATCTTAGAAGCTCTAGTTACTTTTACTCATTCTCCATCTTCCTCTTTTCTTTCAGACTTTCATGTGTCAAATGCTTCTAAGATTGACTATCTCTATGAGGTCTCTCTTAGTGATGACACCAATATCTCTGAAATTCAACTTCCTCTTATAAACCCATATTCTACTTTTACTAAACCCACGTCATCATTTTCTCCCATTTGCTCTCTTCAGTAACTTATACGTCAAACCCCCAAAGAAGTGAAAGAATACATACAGTGTTCTAAGTTTGATCAACATCCCATTCCAACCACTGAAAAAGAGTATTTTGTTTCTCTTCAAATTCCCCTAGAATTCCCCAAACAATGGACCCAACAGAGACACTCCCATGTCCATTATGGAGTTGTCCGTCTTGCCCTCATTTTTCATGGAAGAAAATGCCTACCAATTATGGCCAGAATAACTCTATTGGATACTCAGTTCCTAGAATACCAGCATGCTTGTATTAGCAATGGTCAAACCACTTTGAATGATGGAACAGTCCTTGTAACCCTCTATCCAAATTTCAAAGTTGCCCTTCAAATCCGCAGTTGCTTTCCTTCTTGAAAGTTAAGATCCAATTCACTGGGGCACCCTAGATTACTGACTTTATTGCAGCAACATTGCACTACTAGATGGTCTATCGAGTGTAGAATTATGCCCTTGATCTAAATTTCCAAAATGAAAATGAAGACGCCCTATTCATCTCCATGTAGAATGGCCAAGCATCTTGTATCCATGTTCCCAAATAGATTCCAAAAGAAAAGTTTGTCAAGCTCCTTCCGGAAACCTAGGTTACCAACTACGAAAAGTTGCATAAGAACAATAAGCCTCTCCAGTCCTCGGACTCTAAATTTGTAAGGGAAAAGGATGGCACTGTTGCCATCCAATTTGGCAAAGAAAATGAAGAAACTTCTTCCATCTTCCAAACCATGTTCATGATTGAACCGTGCGTTTCAAAATCAATCTTTGAGCTAGATTCCAAAAGGCTTGTTCAATACTTTTAGAGTAATGGAAATCATGTCCATTACTACAAGGACCGATGTAGTCATTGTTTTTGGGACCCTTTTTGCCAATGTTCATACTGTACAAATTCTTCTGATAAAGTAGACCTAAATACAAGGCCCATGCGAACACCCAAGAAACCAAAAGATGCTATATACGAGAGGTATTTGAACGGAGACTCTTCCATTGATACCCTTGGTGAGTGTGATAAGTTTAAATTCATGGTTTCTTATACTCCACCTCCATCACCATAATTCACATCGTCACCTCCCATTCCACTAGCCTTACCACTAACATCACCTCCCTCACTCCTTCACAAAAAACTAGCAGTTTCCCCATTTTACAAGCCAATCTTAAAGTGGGCAAAAAAAATCAGACCCACAGTCTCGTGTGAAACACCACCACTTGAAGTCTAGCTCTTTCATCGTTATGTAGAAACACCACCTAGCCAGAAGGCTAGCTCTTTCATCGTTATGTTTTAAGGATAAGTAAGGGGAACTATCCTAAGACCAACTAGCAGACACGTTCACCGATCCTTCACTTTCCTCCTCTTGCTCAAGAAAGTTCAAGACTCTCTTTCCCTACCATTGAAGAATTCATCGACCCTTAAGAGAAATATCGTCATGTTATAATTTTCTAAATTTAATAAATAATTAAATTTATTTCGAAAATTAATTAAATAATAATATTCATATTTTTCACAATCCACGCTCAACCATCAATTTCAAAATCCGAATACACAGTAGCGATCAGCACGGAATTCTAAGAATTTAGTGGTCCCGACAAAATTTTCGGAATTTATTAAATAATTAAATTTATTCCGAAAATTAATTAAATAATAATATTTTAATAATTTTCGTAATATAATATATTATTAAATAATCCAATAATTTCGAAACATTTATTTAAATCAAAAATAAATTCCTTTAAGTCACATCAAGGCTTATCATAAAATAAACCTTCTTAGCCTTAATTAAACATGCTTTAGATTAAACCAACCTCTTAATCTAAATCACAATTAAATAAACTAAACTAACCACCTAAGCTTACTTAACTTAGACTAAGCACACTTAGGGCATCATTAACCGTCTAATCAAGATTTAGTGAGCTAAACTCACCGGATTATGCCGCTAAAAATACTTGCCCCAACTGATATGGACAAACATGGAAGGTAAAAGAGAATTCCTATTACTGAAGGTGTCCTGAACTGGCAATCAGAGACTCTTCTAGCACATAACAATGCTTTCAAGACAATTGATTCTAAATTCATGGATGTGTAAAGAGATCTTAAGAGATATAATGAAACTACCAAAATATACTTTCAGACTTCCAGAAAAGGCTTCTTACCTTGGAATCCGAACAACATTTTGGATATCATCATCTCGAAAGCCCAAAGCGGAAATAGAGAAACTCAAGAGGCAAATCCAACTTCTTGAAAAAGGAAAATTCAAGCCCTTGGATCCATTCCTAACTATGCCACGAACTGAGTATTCGCAACTACCACACCACAGAACACTTCTATCTTTACTGCTCTCACAGAGACTTCTATCAAACGAGACAAGATTGATGTGGTAGAAATGTGAAACCGTCTTAAAGAGCTGGATCAGTTAAGGAAAGAGAAGGGAAAGAAAAAGATTCTTGAAGAATCTTCGATTTCTATAAGGGAGAAGCTAGATCAAATGGTGTTATCCAACTCATTGGAATCATTCCTGAGAGATTTGTCCAATTAGAAAGAATAGCCTGACCCTTCTACCTTGAAAGATTATATTCAACTTCCATCAAAATCAGTTTTTCCGATTAGCTCAGAGCAGCCTAAACCGTGAAAACGGGGTTGTGGGAGAGCAATACAAGCGTCGTGACCAGATTCAATATCTTTATCATCCTCCTCCTCTTTTTCAATCCCTGCTATCGAATCATTTTCTATTGTACCAGCCACATCTTTAATATTCATGGTCGATCCCCCTCATCGAGAGATGGATTCTAACCTTCTAAACCATAAGTTGTTCGACTAAATAATCCATCCCAAAATCTAACTCTCTCCTCCAAACAGTTCTTTACTATTGACGATATTCCTTATTCTAAATGGTCTGAAAGATATGAAGAATTTCATACTTAGCTAAATGCCCAAGCTCTCACTAATCATGACAAGTATGATGTCCTTTTTGGATTTGTTACCAAATTTACAAGTAGTCTCAAATATTGGTGGCAATAGGTGACAAAGCAATACCGGGTTTAATTTCCGCGTTCAGAAAACTTTGGCCAAGCTATTGCTCTCCTTTACAATTTTTTCATTGGTAAACCTTCTGACCTTCATGAGCTCAAGTGATTAAAGTTTTTTTAAAAGAAAATGCTACTCTTTCTAGAAGAGACATCTCAACAAACACTATTAAGAAATGCTTAAGCTCTTATATGGCCTTAAAGCTAATGCAAACTTGAAACATATTTTTCTAACTTCTATTCCCAAAAAGCTATCTCAACAAGTTGAGAGATCCTTTCTCAACAAGTAAAGGCGAAATATGGACATTCCTTAAAGAGAAATAAAACAAGAGATCCATTTGTGCCTTGATGATTTGTACCTAAGGCGTCAAATGGTGAAAACTTATCTCATAGACAACGGAGAACTTGATGGAGCCTGTTCACATTAAAAGTTGAAGATTAAATGTTCCAAAAGAGATTGTGACGGTTCTTGTAGAAAGTCTTTTAGAAAGAAGAAGCATTGCAAGAGGTATTGGGTTGGAAATCCAAGCACAGATCTAAGTATTTCCGCAAAAAGAAAAAATAGCAATTTCTGCAAAGAATGAAAGATCGCTCAAATCACAAAAAACCAACTCGATACTTCATCTGCAACCAAAATGGTCATTTAACCAAAAATTACCCCCAAGCGAAAAGAGGTCAGAATCATTTGATGCATCACAAGAAATTAAAACCGATGTTTCACTTGAAAATGATAACATTGAATTATTGTTTTCCATGGATAAAGAACCATCTAAACAAACTCTTTTGTCATTCCTTGTTATTAGACTCTTAATGAAACCGATTTTGACTCAGATTCTGAAGACCTTTTCTATAATCCCTCACTTCTCCCAGAACAAGACCCTAGTATATTTTCAAGCCAAGTTCATTGTCCTCACTTTTCTATAAAATCTTCACCTTCAAATTTGCTAAATCAATCATTGTCATTGCTTTTATAGATACGGGGGCAAAATCTTCAATTCTAGACACAAAAGTTCTTCATGAAGAATATTGGACTTTCGGTGTTCGATATCTTAATTCTGCATTAAGAGATACTTTTTCTACAGATGTGCGAACCACCCCAATAACTATTCGGTTTTTCTCTCAGCGCTCCATAACCACTAAGATCTGCAGTTCCAGTCTCCCCAACAAAGATCTGATCATTGGTTGTGACATCATGACTCAAATTTCTTAATTTTACATCATTCTTGGAAAATGCCTTAAGTATAAAGATCAATTCTCTAAATTTGTCAATATTCAAAGGCTTTTTTCCATCCAAATGAGTTTATTAGATCCAATCATGCAAGAGTTGTTAGAATCTTGTTCAAAATCTCATTCTAAATTCTCTCAAAAAATGTTCTCATCCCTTGTGGAAAAACCCATAATTTTTTGTCTCTCCTTTTCAAGAAAAATGAAGATATAAATTCGATCAAGACGAGTCACATGGGAATGGATCCAGGACATCTTATTTCTACTCAGAAAGAGTGCTCAGAGTTGCTATAACAATGCCTTATTGAAATTTCAAATTCTCAATAGGCCCGTGAAGCCTTTTATGTTAACAAGCGAGCTAAGCAAAATAGAAGGAAAATGCGGCTAGTAATTAACTATCAGCCCCTCAACTTTTTTCTCTAAGATGACAAATTCCCCTTACCTTCGAGAAATTCCCCTTTTGCTGGATTATCCAAAGCTCATATCTATTCCAAATTTGATTTTAAAGCCGGATTTTGACAATTGAGCATTCATACTGAAGACAGACCTAAGACAAGGTTATATATTCAAAATCAGTATTTTCAATAGAAAGTTCTTTCTTTTGGCCTCAAGGTAGTTCCATTCTTATTTCAAAATGCCATGTGTTGAATTTTTTAGCCAATCTTGTCAAGTGTAGTAGTTTACATTAATGATATCTTACTCTATAACTAATAAAGAATCTCATTACCAACTCACTTAGGCAATTTGCAGACATTGTAAAGAAGTATGAGATTATACTCTCTCAAAGAAAGAATATTACCTAGACAGAAATCGAATTCCTTGGTATGCCCTTAACAAAGGCATGTACTATCCAGGGCTACACATTACTTAGGAAATGCTAAAGTTTCTAGAAGAAAACTTCATGGTAAGGCAAGTTTAGCAATTTCTTAGGATAATTAATTATCTCATAGACTATTGCTAATTCCACTGCAATCAATGCTAAAGAAAAATCTCCCACCTTGGGGAAAATTCTAGATCAAAGCAGTCACCAAACTTAAGGAGATCATGTAGACTCTTCTCCCGTTGCAAATTCCATCTACGGGAAAGAGAATCTTCCATATTGATGTTAGTGACAAATACTAGGTGGCCATACTGTTTGAAGAAACTGATGGTAAGTGACATATTTGCGATTATAAAAGTGGAAAGTTTTCTTAAGCTAAAATGCATTATCATTCCACTTTTAAGGAAATCTTGGTGGTAAAAAATAGAATAAAAAAGTTTGAGTTTCATCTTATTGGCCATTGCTTCCTGATGGAACTAGACATTGCATCTTTCCCCAAATGACCAAGTTTAAATAGAAGTGGATTTCGATTTCCCAAATACTTCGATGGGATGAATGGTTTTCAAAATATTCCTTTGAAACCAAACACATTGTTGGAAAAAAATAATGTGCTTGCTGACTTTCTGTCGAGACCAAAGGTACCCGCAAAGATCAATATGTATATCATGAGGCATGCTTTCCATACTTTTCATCATAACAAAAAAATATAAGATCGAGAGGATACGAGACTGGCCAAGTTTGGAATACCCCTAGGAGATTATTGAATAAATCCATAATGATAGCCTCATCAAAAATCTAGAGAACCTCATGTGGCAATGCCACACGAATCTATTCAGATTCCAGGAAGGCTTGATCCTTTATCCATTTGGATTAAACTCCATTTATCCATTCATACATCCTTTAATTTATAAGGAAGATGATTTCCCTTATAAACTCCGATGGTTGTTATGATACTTAACTAATAAGTACTTAATAACTATTGAGTTTCCAACCATAATGTTCAATTCTAACTTAACCAAGATATTTATGCTCGACTGAAACATTAAAAAAAAGAGTGATAGGAACCTCCTGACTGTCATCAATTAGTTCTATCCTCCCACTCATTGGAAGCACCTCTTCTAACAAGAGTTGAGAATTATCCAACCAGACCCGAAAATCTACACTATTATGTTTCTTCGATATCCATGGGCTTTTGTGAGAAATAATGGCACCATTGCTAACATGCCACAAAGCATGGGAACCACCTCATACAAACCGCAACCACACCTTACGGAAGCCCGTATTTACAAATTCTTTCTCGGCTGTGTTGGTTCTGATGAACACCAATACAAAGAACTCCAGAGAGTTTTATGCCAAGAAAACAAGATCATCCTTGAAGTCGTATCAAATTACACCGTACTTGTCACATGGAATCATTATAGCCTTGCATCAGATCCAAAGAAGCACTCAAGGAATTTGAACAAGCAAGGACATCTTCATCACAAGAGCAAGAAATGGAAAAGATGGATGATCTTACACATCATCTCAAGACCTTTATGCCCAATGAGGGGCCCTTTCTCTCAAGACCCTTATGATCAAGGAACTTTGTTCTTATCCATTGGACTAGACACATCTTACTCTGCCCAACCAACAAATTGGCCTCAATCAAGCATGCCTACCAATATTCCAGGATCCTTTAGGACCCATGAAGAAGCATCCTCCTCAAATGGCATAAACATGTGGAACGCCCTAACAGCACAAAGAGAAGTTACCTAAAACCCCTCTGACATCAGGCTTTCAGAACTTGAACAGAGATATAAAGAACATCTCGCAATGCATAGCTCTAATGATTCAGACTATGACTACAATACTTGTGACAGAAGATAGGCCTATAGCTAGGTCATTGTAGCAAGGTCACTATAGCAAAGTATCGTAGCAATAGGTTAAGGAAATCACTGTTAAATTCATGAATTCAAATAGGGTTCATGCATGATAATTTTGTCAATTTTGCATCACCAAAATTCCACTAAGAAGAATTTAGAAAAACAATCTTCATTCAGAATGTAAACGTCTTGAACATGTCAAATGAGGGACTTTCAATCCGAAAGGGCTTTCCACTCATTCTCATTGAAATTGTTGTTTTATCCCGACCATTAATGCAGGATTAACAAGAAGCACACCCACTTATTTTCATCAAGTTGGTAAGGATCCGAGTATTCTCGCGAGTGGTACAACTTTACCAATTTGAGAGGTTTTTATCAGGATCATAATGTAAGCTTGGTTAACGACTTAACAAAGGAGACTATCAAGGTCAAGGCTTATGAAAGAAATGCCGTACGATCATCTCCGGGTTTACAAGTCAAGAACCTTAAAGAAATGAGATAGAAATAATTTTGTTCGCACTTCTCCGAGTGATGCATATAAACATATTAATTTCTACATTAATTCAAGTGCCCTAGTGTAAAGAGAATTTTACAAAGAGATGCAAAGTAGGCTTGGCTCATGGGTTGAGACAAGAAATGATTCAAAAATGTGTAAAAGGTGTAAAAGGGTGAGAGTTGGTGATTATTTTGGCATTGTCACCGATCTTTCTTCTCACCACTAAGGATTATCTTCGTAAAGGCTCCATTGATCATACCACGGCAATGGCTATGCTTGGGGATACAAATGGCTAAAATTAACTTTTTTGTCTTAGGGTGCCGACCTTACTTTTACCAAGCACATTGTTTTTTCGTGTCCTTAATTTTTCACTTTTGTTTGTTATTTTAGGATTGGCTTGGACAATTTAAACAAAATACTGTTATTAGACTTCTAGAGTCTTCATCTTCAGTTGGCACTCTTGAACGGTAGCCACTCTTGCTTTTCCCTAGTGTAGGGGTAAAATTACAGACTTAATTGGGTTGTACAACGAATACAAGTGCGTAAGATAGAGAAAGAATAGCTCTTCGTCATTATAGTGTACTTAAATTATCGTGAGTGTTCATATGCAATAAAGACACCCAAAGATTGATGCAAGTGTGGACAAGAAAACTTCTATCCATTCTCTCACCTTATGATGTCGCCTTACCTCCGATCTGCCCTAATGTGGGGTGGTTCTTGACATGGATAATATGAAATAAACTTCACAAGTGTATGGGGCTTAAAGGGGGTAAGCAATGAATAACTTGTAGTGTTTAGGGTAAAAACATGAAATCCCCCTTATAACTTTCGTTATTTACCATTCACGAGAGATTTCTTCACTCTGCGGACATAGAATTTCCTATGTTCACCTCACAAATGTATAAATAGGGGACTGTGTTTGGGATATGGCTTGCCTTTCATCATTCACATACACCCCATTTAGCATGCTTAATCAATCCGACAATATTCATTGAGCTATTTTATTTTGATAGTCATTAGTGGAATCAATGACTTAGATAGATAAAATCATCATGCATAATTCATTTTGAAAAGACATGGAGCATTTCAAACATGAGGAAGTTTGTAATTCTAATACAAACAATTTATCCTACCCAAGAAATTTAATCAATAGCATTATAAGTATTTATTTAACAAAATTGTCCCTACAAACGTGTTAAATTTTGAACACTAGGGGGTTATTCATGAATAAGTGTTCATGAATTGACCAATGGAAAAGGACATGGGGCACATATGTTTCCTATAGATCAATAAGCAAGGCCAAAAGCAAAAATGCAAATTAAGGCTCGAAAGCTTCTTGGGATCAACTTTGTCGATGCATAAGATGCCATTTCAGAGTTTGACATTCCACTTTTTGGTTTATCATCTACATCTTTAGCGGTCAGGTGACCCTACAACGGATCAGAGGGAATGTGTCATTCACAAGCTCTCTTAGGAGTTGAAAAAACTAGGAACGATACAACATTACCCTTCGTTGGTTTGAAAATAATTGAATGGACCTGTGGTATTAAAGTTTGAGGAGGGTATGAAGTCCTGCAAATTTTTTTTATTAGTTTTTTGTTTTAACATATGGCAACATTGTTGCCGTTTTCAAGGATCAAACTCCGATCATTCCTCGATCACTTCATCCCTCCATATCACCAAGCCGAGGTGATGATAGTGTCCATAGGATGCTTCTTTTTTCATTTAACTGAACTGGCTTAAGGATGACACGTCTTTTTCAAACCAAGTTAGGTGAATTTGAAATAGGTACTCCCATGCACTTGCTTGGTCAGTATTGATTTGCTCAAATTAAACTATTAAGTTCGTACCTTGAAGCCCGATGCTTCTTGTCAAATAGGGAAACTATGTCAAATGTGAAGTTAAAGGAATGAATATTGGAAACGATACAAAATTACCCTTGCCTAGAGTTTGTATTCGATAACTTCTTAGAATGTCTTGAATGTTGTTGACAGCCATTTTTTCTTGTCATGGTTCAGCATCCCTTTTAATTGGCCCATTTCATTTGGGGCCACGTATGTGCAGCTGATGCTCGTTGATCCATTTTCAACACATTACTTTTGTGGAATCTATTCTTTTCTTGTCGTTAATCACATGGACATCGACAATGTTGGGCAAGGTTATACACCTCAAGCTTTTATGGAATCTAAGATGGACAATCAAAACCTCCAATTTTCTGCCAACAATTACTTCTTGGCAGAGCATGCATCTAGAACTAGAATTGAGGTTTCCAGGTTCCAAAGTCATCAATCAGAACATGGGGCTAGAGATTGCCTCAATTGTTTGGATTTTTTCCCTATTGACAGTAGCCAATTCAAAGGAAGGGAAGGAATTCCTTCTCTGTACTTCTTGGCTTGCCAGAATTGAACGTCCCATCAATGAAACTATAATGTTTGGCCTTTCGAGGTACGTCATGCAAAGGAGACACCGCTCAAACTTAAGGCAGAGTTGTGCAGGTGCAAGATGGAGGTGCAGGGCTCTAGGGATAGCTTGCCAAGATAGCCTAAAAAATGAAGGAGGAAGATTCCTAGGCTACTCTTCTTAAGCTATTACGATTTGCATGCTCCAAATTTAATCGTGTGTATGTGTCTATTTCATCCTTTCTTTCGTCCCCTGTAAATACAAAGGAGAGAGCATTATTCCCAAAATTATGTTTAGGGAATAAGACGTACCTTTTGTTTCCTCTTACTTTCTTGAAAGAGTGCTTTTGAATTTGACGAGTTCACATGATGTGTCAGTTCCAAATGCCCCCTATCATGCTATGTAAGTAAATAAATAAATAAATAAATAAAAACAGGGTTAAATTCATCGTATGCTATGGAAAAAATTCTTGGTAAAGAAATGCTTTTTGTTTTCAAAAATATTTTTTAGGGGGGGAGGGAGAAGCATGAGAAAATCCAACCCTCAAAATTCTTCTTGGATGATATTGTCCTTTCATGATTGGATATAATCATTGAGCTGGTTTGGGGTATCCCATCATGCCCTCAAAATATTTTTTTTAACTTTATTTAATATTAGGCGGATTTACATTTTGGAAGGGAAATTTCAAAACTCAAATCCTCAAGTGGGAATGATGTTAAAAAAAAAAAAGTCAGACCAAAAAAAAAGATGGATAGGTTCCCACGTAGAGGAATATGCAAGGAAATTAAAATGAGTTATACTCAAGTAGGCCTACATTCATTCCCCCCCGATGGTCCTTCATTGATAGTGCCTATGAAGAAATCTTCGAACTAGTCACTAATCATGCCCTTTTGTACTTCTTGCTTCGTGAATGTTGGATTATCCATATTTCTCCACCCGTCGGGGATGATGCTTTGATGATTGTCATAGAAATTCTGGAGGATTGAGTAATTAACATAGTAGTCAAATTTACCACTCAATTGACCCAATGTGTTAATGATTGCATTTTCTCCATGCGCCTTTTTAACGTATTTAGGGAACATCGTACGGGTGTTAGGTACCATGAGGAGGTCATCTCTGTCATAACATAACCACGGAGAGCGGAATATGAATACCATAGCATCAAGAGATCTTGAATCTTGTCTTTTAGAACTATATAGCTATTTAGTGAGTTCCCCAACTCCCTTGAATGATAGTTAAAATACTTGGATGGATCATAGTCAAGGAAGTACTTAGGAGTAGGGCGTCTTAGCTCTCTAGATATCGTTCCGTGTTCCAAGAAGATAGGGAAAATAGTGGCTATCGATTTAGGAAGTGACAAATATGGTCATATGTTCCTTGGGGAATAGAGTAGTTGAACTCCCTACCATGTCGTGTCAATAAGTCTTCTTCATTTTTTTAACAGCCAGCTCTCTATTGTGATGAAAGAGGAATGCACGGGCAGCTTGAGCGAAATTCTTTATCATCTGGTGTACCATCTTGTATAGTTCATCGACTTGATATCGAAGTTGCTTGAACAAAAAGTTATCGTCCGTTCCTTCTAGTTGTTCTCCCTCAATGACACCTGCAAAAGGTCTCCGAATATGGTAGCCATATCTTCCTCCTTTGCAAATGTCTACCAAGTGATATCCCTCTACCCAATGTTCAAGTAAATAGAGAGGTTTGAGAGTTCATGACATAACGGTCTCAAGGAGTTTATTATTCCTTCCTTCTCATGCATGATCTATACTTGGGCCTTGGAAAGTTTCCTTGAGGCGGGGAGTACAAGGCCGATTTTCTTCTTTGTATTTTCCTTTGGCGTTGTTCTTTTTGTCGCGACCTCTCTTTTTCCGTCCAGGGGAAAAGGAAGAGGTTTAGGAGTATTTGCCTAAAGAGGCGGACCAACGGCTATGGATTAGGGCGAGCTCTCCCAAGCCCATAACACACGTGACGTTGGATTTTGTTTTTTAGTTCTTAACAATCTATGTATTTCTAAGAGTCGCCACTAGCCTATTGGGGTAGGCTAGAAACTAATCAAAATGCGAGAGTGTTGTCTCGATTCCTACACAACTAGAGATTTCTAAGAACGAGGATTGATTTCTAAGCACTAAAAAAATAAAAAATAATAAAAAATAAATAAACTACCTAAGATGGAGACTCAACACAACAGGAGAAGGCGCGGCACGTTGATGAGTGGGTGGACCAACAAGCGTCAATGGGCGAGCAGGTCGTGGGCCGAGGCGGCGCAAGCTAAGACGGGACGGTGGACGCAAACGTATCTTGGGGTGGCGCGGCGAAGGGCAGCGCAGCCGGGGGCTGTTAGGCGTCGGAGGGCAGCAGTGACCGGCGGCGTAGAGCAGTGGCACGTGGTGACGGGCACTGCTGGTCACGGGTTGCATGGGCGCAATAGCGTTGGGCTCCGGGTGTTTGCGGTGGAGGTGCTCGGGCTGCGGCATCAAGCATGGCTGGCAGTCGACGACGGTGTTGCTGGTGCGAAGACGCGGGCTACTAGGCATTAGTGTCAAGCACCGATGATGTCTAAGTAGAGGCGGGGCGTCGGGCGTCGGGCGTTGCGGGTCGGCGACGGCAGGTGGCGTGGAGACGCGCGACCCGGTGGGGGCGGCGCTAGTGCTCGGGCGGAGGCGCAAATAGAGGGGGTGTCGGGCACTGCAGTCGTTGGGGGGCAGGCACCGGCGGTGGCAAGTGGCGCGAGCATCGCGCGTGGCTTCAAACCGCAGGGTGGCGACGAGCGGAGATGCTGCTTGTTGCTGTGAGTGTCGGTTACGGCTACCACAGGGTGGCACAGAAACACGAAGACTAGTGGGGGCGGCGCTTAGGCGGGGGAAGACGCAGTTAATGGCAGCAACGAGCAACTACAGAAATTTGCAGGCATCACCAATGAGAAGCCAAGGAAGAAGACAACCTTTTTGTGTCTCAAGTCTTTTCCTTCTTTCTTTCTCTCTCTATTTTATACTTTTCCTGCTGACTTTTTCCTTTTCTCTGCAGCTTGTCAGGAAAATAAAAGAGAAATAGCTCTTTTTGTTGATTGAAGATGCATGGGGGCTTGTCTCCTTTTTTTCTTTGCACTTTCTCTCCTCCTCCGCACGAATCCTCTCTCGCACGAATTCTCATGCTCTTCTTGTACGAATTTTTTTTGAATTTTTCTCTTAGCCCCCCTTTTCATCCGTGTGGTCAACCCTTTTTATAGTGGTTCGAAATGGCCGCTTTTCATGGCAATTTTTGAGTTTCTTTTATCTGTTGCCTTAATTCGTGGTCAGCAAATCGGAACGTGATTTCCTAATCAGCTTAATTTTTCCTCGAATGCTTCGATTCCTTCCCTTTTATCAAACTTCTTGCCTTTTTTTATTCTCTTGATTTCTTTGACCAAGAATTTGCTTCCACATTTACTACGATTTGAATATTCGCCGGAGCAAGGGTGGCTAATCAGAATTTCCACCTTCCATTCATAATCAATCAGATTGATCCTCCCATTATTTCCCTTTTAATTGCTCTAATGCAATTTTTTTCATTTTTCTTTTTTCCTTTTTTTTTCTTCTTTTTTTTTTTTAGAGCTTAAAAATTAATCCTTAATTTTCTATGAACAAATAACTGGGTTGTCAAAATTTAGGTGTCAACAGCTACCCCTCTTTGAAGGTGAACTTGTAGAGGTTGCCTTTAAAGAAAAATTGAGACATAAATTTTGATCATGCACATGTACTGAATGACCTTTTTTTTTTTTTTTTTTTTTTTTTTGGAACATGAATCCCATTTTGAAATGCAATTTATGATGCATGGAAATGCTAATACAAATAATAGGGGAACATACCTAGAATGACTTACCTTTTGGAAGAGTAGAGTAATTCGAGATAGTTGGTGTTACACGTCCAAGACCCGTACCTTTCTACAATCGCCTAGAATAGTAACAGGGTTTTGTAAGAGAAGGCTGCCTTCCTAGGGCTTGTATATTTCTACAGTCACCTAGTATGGCAGTATTTTGTTGTCTAGGACCCGAACATTTCTTCGATCGCCTTTGATAGAAAATGTTGCTTTTTCAGGACTCGTACCTTTCTACAATCGTCTGTTAGAGCAATAAACATTACCTAGGACCCGTACCATCCTACGATCGCCTAAACGAGAAATCACTTTTCCAGGACCCATACCTTTCTATGGTCGCCTGAATAGGGAAACTGCTTTTCCAAAACCTGTACCTTTCTACGGTCGCTTGTTAGAGCAACAAATATTGTCTAGGACCCGTACCTTTCTACGGTCGCCTGAATGAGATTGAACCTGGAGAAAAACCTTTGGGGGACAGCTCAATTGAGTGTCGATTAAGAGGAACTTCGGGCTATGGAAGCACGCCGATTTGATAGGGGGACTCACACCATCGATGAAAAGGACTCTAGGTTACGAAAGCACGCCGATCATATCAAGAAGCTCCGGGCTATGGAAGCACGCCAGGTCAATTAAGAGAGACATCGGGCTACGGAAGAACGCCGTATCAATCATGAAGGACACCGGGCTACAAAAGTACGTCGAGTCGATGAAAGAGACTCTGGGCTACAAAAGCATGCTAGGCTAATATAAAGGGACATAGGGTTACGGAAGCACGCCAGGTCAATAAAAATGGACTTCGGGCTATGGAAACATGCCGGGTCAATTAAGATGGGGGACTCTGGGCTACAGAAGCACGCCAGGTCAAGAACTCCGGGTTATGAGAGCACGCCATGTCAATTAAAAGATATCGGACTATGAAAGCACGTCGAGTCAATAAAAATCAACTTTATGCTACAAAAGCACGCCATGTCAATATAAATGGACACCGGGCTATAAAAGCATGCCGGGTCAATAAAGAGGGACATCGGGCTATAAAAGCACACCAAGTCAATAAAAATGGATATCGGGCTATGAAAGCACCGAATCTCAAGGCTTCAAGGAACAACTTGAACGTCAAGTATTACTCGGTCTTCAAGGATATATTACCTATCAAACATGATTAGAGCAAAAACTGATATGCATTCATTAAAGACGTAGAAAATTTGAGCTACTTTAGAATGCACATTTCAAAGTTTAGTGGGTTTTTCATCAATTCAATCAAGGTTTATGCATAATGACTTTACCATATTTGCATCACCCAAATTCCCATAGGAGAGAATTGTCGTTCAAGATAATGGCATGGATTTCTTAAGAATACTAAATGAGAGACTTTCAATTAGATATGACTTTCACTCACTCTCATTCAAAAGGGCTATTTTAGGAGAATCAATCAATCTCACTATCATTATTCCAACAAAGGTCCGAGTATTCTCACAAGTAGTACAACTTTACCAATCTGAGAGGTCTTTAATAGGGATCGTAATGTGGGCTTGGTCAATGGCTTAACAAATGAACTCTTTGAGTCAAGGCAATTGAAAGAACAATTATGTAATCATATTCGGGTTTACAAGTCAAGAAACCTGCAAAATGAGAAAGAAATAATCTTGTTCGCACTTCTTTGAGCGATGCTTATAAACATATGAACTCCCATGTTAATTCAAGTGCCCTGATCTAAAGAGACTTTGTAAGGGACATAACATAGGCAAGATTCATAGATTAAGAAACGAAAGGATCATTAGGCTCAAAATATGTGTAAAGGGTGAGAGTTGATGATCATCTTAGCATTGCCACCAGTTTTCTTTTTCACCATTGGGATTGTCTTCATAAGGCGCCACATTGATTGTAAAAGCTCAGCATTTGAGTTCTTCGAGTATTACTCCATTGGAGATACAACCTTTTTACAACCGATAGTCCTTATCTTGACTCTCTTTTTTTCATCTATGGGCATCGGCCTTACTTTTACCAAGCACACCGCTTTTTCATGCCCCTAGTTCTCATTCATTTTTTTTTCACTTCTTTTTTCATGGGCATTGGCCTTGCTTTTACCAGGCACACTGCTTTTTCATGCCCCTTGGTTCTATTTTGAATGACCATATGGTGCTTTTAACATTTGGACATTTAGGAGGTCTCGTCTTCCGTCGGCACTCCAGACCATACTGTTTGAACAATTGCTTTTTGCCTTGCCCCAGTGGTGGGGATGATCATCAACTAGGTTTGAAGAAATGAAATTGCAGGCTCAAGTGGGCTTTGCCAAAGATATAAGTATGTAAGATAGAGAAAGAAATGCTCCCCGTCATCCTAAGGCACTTAAATTACCACATGAATTCAATATAATAGCACAACTTGAAGATTAATGCAAGTGAGAGCAAGAAATTTCTTTTCATTTTCCTCACCTCATGATGTTGTCTTACCTCTAATTTGCCTCGATGTGGGGTGGTTATTGATAAGGGTAATTTGAAAAGAATTTTCACAAGTGTATGGGGCTCAAAGAAGTTAAGCAATGGATCACCTATAGTGTTTGGGATAGAGAAATGAATTGCCCCTCATCATTTTGGTCATCGTACCTTTTGCGAGAGAACTCTTTTCCTTGCAAATATGGAACTTTCTACACTCATCTTGCAAGTGTATAAGTGGGGACTGTGTATAGGATAAGGCTTGCCTTTCATCATCTTGACACATCTTATTCAGCATTCTTAAGTATTGACGTTACTCCATTGAATTGTCTATCTTGACAAATCTCCACATGAAATTAGTGAGTTAAATAGGCAAAACCACTATCGAAATTCTCTTTTCAAAAGAGTCTGGTAGCTTTAAGCATGAAAAGCTTTTGCGACTTCAAAAAAGACAATTTACCACACTCAAAGCATGATTTTAAGCATTCATTCAGGGAATTGCCCCACAAAGGGATTGCCTTAGTAATGTATGTCCTTGGATTGTCCCTATCAGTCAAGACTGAAAATCCGCTTTTACCTCTACACAAGAGAACATGCATGAATAGGATACTATACAACATCAAAGTAAATTCAAATTGCACATCCATTTTGGCTCAGATCAAGATTCTATCTCAATCATGTCACTACTAAAATCTGTAGTGCTCCCAATTCGTCATCTGTTGAGTTGAGCCAATTGATCTATCATTACAACCTGATGTGCCTTTTTCATATGCTTTCTCATCAGGCCTAAAAAGTAATGCTCTGAAATATGAAGTAAATGAGTTAGAAAATTAAACAGGACTAACCTAATGCATACTTTTGAAAATGGCTTCAAAAATCATTTTTTTTTTGGGAATTTTTGGATAAGGAAGCATGAAGAAGCCTAGTCCTCGAATTCTCCTTGGATGATATTTTCTTTTCATTGTTGGATATCATCACCGAGCTGGTTTGACATACTTCATCATGTCCTCAAAAAAACTTGTAATTTTATTGATGTTGACACCTAATTTTGGAAAAATAAAATTGCATTTTGAACAAATAAAAAGAAAAAAATGAAAATGGGGGAAATTGATTTGATTGAATTATGCAAGGAAATATGGAATTCGATGGATGTCCAGATTTTGTTAAATGCAGCAACAATTTTGAAATCAAGTAAAAAATGGGCAAGAATTGAGCTAATTGCCAAATCATACAGATTTGATTTAATGTGACAAGAAATGGTAACTCGGAAAATACCATACGAATCGGCCGTTTGGAATCACTATAAAAGAGAGCTTCATTTTTTGTGACTAGGGGAAAATTTTTGGAGAAATCTCGAGCAAATTTGAGTGAAATTTCGAAAAAGAGGGAAAAAAAAAAAGTTTACGGCATCCAGCAGAAAAAAAAAACAAAAAAAAAAAACCCTAGCGGCACCTGTTCATCTTCTTCGCGGGGCACCCCCTGCCTGCGCCAGCGCCGCGCTTGCGCCGGTCACCGTCCACACCGCCACCTCGCCCGCAAAGACACGGGAGCCCGAGCTGCTCGTCCGCTAGACCACCGTGACGCCGCAGCCTTACCCGGCCAAGGCCACCGCTCGCCGATCCGCCTCCGCTCGCAGCGGTAGCCGCAACCCGATCTCTCGCATCGTCGAGCCGCCCGTCGCCGATCTGCGGCCGGAGTCCCGGCGCTCCCGCTCACGGAACCCCCGACGCCCGTCGCCGTCGCTCGCCCCTGCGGCTTCGACGCCCGTAGCTCGCGTCACCCCAACGCCGCCTCCGCTTGCCGCGTAGATCCGAAATCCCCACAAGCAGCCGGTCCGGATCTGCGGTGCTCGAGCGCCGCCCATTGCCGTCCGAGAAGTCGACGCCGGCACTTCTTCACCGCCTCAACGCCCGCCACGCCGGACCCGCGCGACGCCACCACCGGTGCCCTCGTCACTCCGCTCCTCGACGTCCGGCTGCTCAAGACCTACGGTCGAGCTCCGCACCGCAGCCTAACGCCGCCGCCGCCCGGCGACCCGCGACCTAGCCCCGACTCGGCTGCGCCCTAAGTTCGAGCCCGCCGCCGTTCACTTGCAGCCGCTCCCTACCGGAGCTCCGATGACTAGTCAAAAGACCGTTCGGCGCCATTCCCCGTTGATTCCCTTAGGTAGTTTTTTTTTTAAACTTTTTACTTTACTTTTCACTTTATTTATAATTTAGTTTATTTTACTCTTTTTATTGGTTATGTTATGTTTTTTGTATTTCATTTGATAGCATTTTTAGTTTAGTTATTTGATTTGTAATATTAGATGTTAATATCTGTAATTTTTGTAGGCATTATCCGCGGGAATTTTTTCTGGAATTATTATAATTATTAATTTGATCGAGAGACATTGGATCATTTTTTTTAATTATTTTAATTATTGGGCTTTTTAGTGAGATTTCAATTGTTAAATCACAATAATTATTTAATTTGGTCCGTAAGACTTCAGATCAGATTTGTAATTATTTTGATCTCTTTGTTGTGATAATTAGGGTTAGAATAATCGTTAATTTGACTGTGAGACAACAGGTTTTTTTTTTCGATTATTTTAATCCTTTATTTTGTTGATAGTTTAGATTTAATATTTATTCAATAATTACTTATCTTTAAAAAAAACTAAAAAAATCAGAAAAATGAAAAAATTAAAATTTCGCATGAGCATATAGGTTTAGTAAATCAGACATGTAGGTTTAGTAAATTAGAATTTTTTTTTAGGATTACATTTTTTAGGATTAAGATTTTTTAGAAATAGTGTTCGCACATTTTAAATCTCATTTTTCCAAAAAAATAGATTTCTAAGATAGGATAGGGTTTAAGTCAAATTAATCCCTAGAATAAATTAGAAAATTATCCCTTTTTTAGATAGTTTAATTAGAGTTTTTATTAATTCCGAATTTCAATAAAAAAAAATACAAAAATACTAGGTGCATGTTAACTAGTTTGCATAGTAGGATCATTTAATCAGAATTTGTTCATCAGTAAAGTTAGGTCATGAGGGGCATAATAACTAGTTTGCATAATAGGCCCATTTAATTAGAATTTGCATATTAATAAGATTAGGTCATTTAGTTAAAAAATGCATTTTTATAAAAGAATTCTAATTTCAAAGAAAATCCAAAAAAAATCATTTGCTTTTTGTGATGCGATTTATTTTATTTATTGAATGGTTGAGCATTCGTGTGGTCACCATATTTGCATGGTAGTAATTTAGGTTAAAATAAATCCAAGCTGCTTGCAAAAACAATTTTTGAAAATAAAAGAAATGGTACTGAAAGGGCATTAGAAAATTCTAGTGTAACCAAGTCCCAGTACCCTTAGTCTCTAGTTCGTAGGAGTAAAATAATCCTCCCGTTATTTTACTTAGGTGTCTAATCGACCTACCAAAAACTAATTAGTGGCTACTCCTAGTTAATAATCTTTCGCATGTTTAAAAATTTAGACTTAAGTTATGGGCTTGGGAGAGCCCGAGCTAAGCTTAAAAGCTTAGTAGTCCATTAACCTAGTTTTAGGTGGTGAACCCGAAAAATTAGGTCGCGACAATTGATATTCATCAATCGAATTACATTTATTAAATGGTAAATACAATGCTCACCCTAAAAGGAAAATGAAAAAGAAGAAATTGAAAACATTTCCTAAAAAGCAATAAAAATTCCCACGTAGGGGAATGTGTGAAAGCAATAAATGACTTACTCTCGTGGGCTAGGGCCCAATTCTTTTGGAGGTCTTCGTCAATGGCGCCTATGAGGAGGCCATCGAATAGACTAGTGATTCCTTCCAGTGCATCATTAGGGTTCTCTGTCTTTAGAGGTGCCTGATCATCCATGCCACCAAATCCATCTGGGACAATATCCCAATGGTCAATGTAAAAGTTGGGAGGGGCCGAATACTTCACATAGTAGTCAAATTTGCCGCTTGGCTATCCTAGGGTGTCCATCACTTCTGCTCCATTGTGCATCATTCTAGGAGGGTCAGGAAACGTCTCACGAATGTTGGGCAATAACGAGTTTTGCCTCCCTCGCCCTTGCTTAAGTGGCAAGTTTTGCCTTTCTTATCTCTATCCTCCATAATTTTCTTCACCTCTTCCATGGTGTTCTAATTCAGGAGAACGAGACCTCCTAAGGGGCTTCAAAAGGGTTTTGAATGCCTTGACCCATGGTATCATCTGAAACCTTAAGAGTGGAAATGAACTGTACGACGGTTTTCCCCATCGCATATAAAACAAGACTGACAACAAAACCTATTGCCATGGACCGACAAAATTGCAATAAAGTAAGTAAATTGCAAAGTGAGAATTCAGACAACTTACTTTCACTAGGAAGGGATGACAATCATATAAACACACGCATGAAGTGTGAGACTCGATTTCTATCTAGACGGCTTAACAAAGTGGAGCTAAGAGCATGATTTGACCGTCGCAGTCTCGTATTTAACGTGTCAGGTCCTCTTAACTCCAGCTTAGTCGAATGAAATGTCCTATAATCACGCGGTCTCGAGGATATGGACAAACATAGTCGACGCCATGAAAAATTTTCGAGGAAGAGAAAGTCAACCTCTACATAGTAGTCTCGCTTTGAGGAAGTATCCTTCTCAACACCATCCTAAGAATCTTATCGCAACCCAAGTTCGGCAGCAGGTTGTGTGTGCAATAGTGTAGTGGTAAAAGCAATAAAACATGCACAACAATTTAAATGCAAACAACACTTCTAATCAAGGAAAAATAAATCATTAATCCCAACACCTCCTTGCAAGACAAGGGTTAGCAATCACTACTCCTCTTATACCTCCCATATGCAAGAACATTTAACACTTGATATTAGGGGCATACTTGGTATCCTTGCTACCAAACAAAAACATTTTTAAAAGAAAACAAAAAATTGGTCTAAGTCCACTAAGAGTTTTAACACAATTTCCCACCGGAGTTGCCGAGCTGTCGCAACCTAAATTTTGGGTGCACCACCTAAGGTTTAGGCTAATGGACTACTAACACTTAAACTTAGCTCGAGCTCTCCCAAACCCATACCAATTCACGATTTAGGTTCAAGTTTTTTTTAATTGATATTATCTAGGAGTCACCACTAATCAGTTTATCGTAGGTCGATTAGACACCTAAGCAAAATAATTAGAGAATTATTTTACTCTTACGAACCAGAGACTTTGGGTACGGAGACTTGGTTATACTAGATTTCTCTAATGTCCTTTCGATACCATTCTTTTTATTTTCAAAAATGTTTTTGCATGTGGTTTGGATTGCTTTTAACCTAAAACACTATCATGCAATGGGGTGATCACACGGATGCTCAAATAAATTGCACCAAAGGAATTCAACACACTAAAGCAAGTAATTATTATTTTTTTTTTTTTTGGGTTTTCTTTTGTCTTGAAATTAGAACTTTATCATAAAACATGCATTTTAACTACATGACCTAATTTTACTAACAAGCTATTTCTGATTAAGTGAACCTAACATACAAACTAATTGACATGCACCTAATATTTTTATATTTTTTATTAAAATTCGTAATAAAAAACTAATTAAATTTTCTAAAATGAATAATTCTCTGAAATGTTTTAGGGGTTAATTTGACTTAAACCCTATCCTACCTTAGAAAAATATTTTTTTTTTAAATGAGATTACTAAAATGTGCAAACATTATGTAAGACCTTGTCTAAAAAATTATTTAGATTCGACCCTAATCTATTCCAAAAATTATATAAACATGCAATCTAAAAATGCAATCCTAATTTAAGAAAACAACATACTCCGATGCAAGATTTGATTTTTTTTTTTTGATGTTTTTCAAAACAAACAATTACCAGATGTTGACACCTAAATTTTGGCGACCCATTTACTTATTTATTGCATAAAATTAGGGATTAATTTTTAACTCCTAAGTAAAAAAATTAATTAATTAATTGCATAGCATATAATTTTAGGTGCATTTATTTGTTATTATTGCATTTGCATTGGCTAGTGATAGATGGGTTTGAATTGGTAGTTCTGAATTTTAATTTGGCAAGTTGGACTAAGCCCGCGAAGAAAGCAAATTGGCACAAGCCCGTATCCTTAAGGAGATATCACGAACTCATGTTTGTGAGATTTCAAATTTAAGAAAAAGTCCTATTGCAATTTTGAAAATTAGTAAAGAATATTCATTTTTTTGCAAAGGAAATCTAGAAGAGATGTGGAAAGTAAAAAGAAATATTACGTTTGGAAAAAATTTTCATGGATGTTGATTTGAAGAGGAAAATAAAACCCTAATCATTGGTTTATAAAAGAGTTTTTTATCACGTCGAAAGGGGGGGTCGGAAAAATTCAACACAAAGAGAGAAGCTCTTTCGTGGAGGCTTTTCTTCGTTCCTTGGGAGGTCAAAAAAAGAAAAAAAAAAATAAAAGGGGCACTATTCTTCTTCTTCGTGCAGCCGGCCACCGTGCCTTCCGCCCACGACCCAGCCATGACACCGCACCACCGCACCCTTGCGCCGTCACCGCTACGCCGCCTGCATCCGATAGCTAGCCCTGAACGCTCCACCACCGCTCGTTTACCCCCGCGACACCACCGTTGTCTCGATCTGCTCGCTCGAGCACCTCGACGATAGCAAATCGAGCCGGTTCTTTGCTCCACCATCACGCGAGCCCCCGCACCAGCCCATGCCTCCTCTATCGCTCGTGCCGCGCCACTACCAGGGTTCCCCGCCCGCGAACTCACACCACCACCCCGCCGTGCCGATCCGCGACGACTTGATGCCTCCACGCTGCTGCTCTTAGCCGCGTCTCCGCCAGTCACCGTCGTGCCCCGTCTCACCTGCAGTCCTCCGAGCATCGACGCCTCGGCCTGCACCTCTGCCACCACCGCTCGAGCTCCCTCACAACGCCAGCAGCCGCGACCCAGCATCGAAGCCCGCCCTGTTGCTTCACTGATGTCCCTCTACCTGACACCTGTTGAAGCCGCGACAACCCCGACACCCGCTGTTGCTCTTCCACGCCGGCCACCACTGCTACTGCCACCGTCTCCACCTACGAACTAGCTGTAGTAACCCGCGCTAGCCACTGCACCTCAGCCACCCCTCAACCACGATCAACCAGTAAATCTGCCGCACCTGAACTTTTCCTTGCAGCTCTTTCCAACATCGCACAGCTGTTCAAGTCGACCCTTGCCGGAACTTAGCAAGCATCAGTGAGTCTATTTGCGCAATAACTGTGATGAAGCTCTCACAGTTTTGGAGAGCCGTTAATCAAAGCCTACCGGAGTTACCACTCTTTTGGATTCACCGTCTTCCTCTTTCCAGTGTTGTTCTATGCATTGCCGTAGCCTTGTTGGTCACCGTGAATCACGTCGTTGGTTCTTGTTTGGATCAAAGTCCAATGTAGAGAACTTGCAGGTGGCAGCCCTTAGACGCTCTTTCAACCCTTGGTGTCATAGCATCTCTTCATTGTGCCAAGCCTCGCCCGTGAGCCACCGCCGGTCATCCATCAAACCAATTCCATTGAGTTCAAATTTGGTAATATTATTTGCAGAATTATGTAAATATCTTATCTAAATTTGATTTGGATATTTTATTGCCTAATACATGCTTTTCAATATCTTACGTGCATATTTGAATGATAGGCGTATTTCTAGTTAGGGTTTATTGCCTAATTCGCAACCGCATACCGATTTTTTATTCCATCTATAAGGTTTTAGATGGAATAATAAATCACGCGGGAATAAAATTGATATTTTGATCTTTAAGGCCTAATATCAAATTATTGATTTTATTAGTAAAATAATCAGGTTTGATTAGATATCGTTTCCAAATTCGAATGATGGATAATATCTTTGATGACCGTAAATGATTTGGTGTTTATCTTTTAATTGCTTTATTTATCCCAAAAATACAAAAAAAAAAAAATGGATTTGCATATCATGTAGATTAGAATTGATTTTCCTAGATAAAATTGCATGATAGAATAGTTAGATTTTTTTTTTTTAAATGCATGTTTATATGGTATCTAGGTTAGATAATATCTTTTGAATTAAATTTCATGATGAGATAATTTTCTAAGTTAATATAGGATTCAGATTAGTCCATTCCTAACTTAAAATAGATAATATCTCGCTTTAGTTAGATTTTTATATTTTACACTTTTGATTACGAATTTTTATAAAAAATAAAAAATCATGCGCATGTCATATAGAATTAGGTTCATGAAATGCACGTCATTTAGTAGTTTTTGCTAGGTTCATTTATTTAGAAATTGCTCATCATTAGAATTAGGTTATTTGTTAATTTAGATTTCACATTTAATTATTGGACGATTTTAATTTCAAATTTCATGGAAAAAACAAAAAGAAAGTGCCTTAGAATAAATTAATTTTATTCTTTAGGATAGATTGCATGCTTATTAAAAAAACACAAAAAACATCGCATTTGCATCATATAGTTTAGGTCATATTATTATGTCATATCATTTCATGTTAGATTAGTAGCATGCATTGCATAAAACATGATTCTCATCAAATAAGTGAAAACAAAAATTAAGTGACTGCGTGTTAATTAGAAATCATATCTAGGACTGTTGATGTGAATTCTGATTTAACATTGCTAACGCTTTCGTTGTTATGAGGTAAGTCCTGCAATTTATTCATTGCTTTATTTGGGTGTTAAATTGGTGGTTTGCGCACCCACATGGTCACCTCATATGTTAGGAAATTGAAATCAATTCAAGCTGCCTGCAAAATATTTTTTCGAAATAAAAGAGAAAGGTACCGAAAGGGCGTTAGAGGAATCTAGCGTAATCAAGTCCCCGAACTCATAAATCTCTGGTTCGCATGAGTAAGGTAAATCTTCAATTACTTTACTTGGGTTTCTAATCGACCCATTGAGAATAGATTAGCGGCAACTCCTAATTGAAAAATCACTTGCATGTTAAGAACTTAAACATAAGTCACGAATTGGTATGGGCTTGGGAGAGCCCGAGCTAAGTTTAGGCTTAGTAATCCATTAGTCAAATCCTAGGTGATTCACCCAAAAATTTGGTCGTGACACCAGATAAACATTATATCTAAACTAATCAAGATATTCATCAAATGAAGGATTAAAATAATTGAAAAAATAATCCGTTGTCTCACGAGTTAAATTAATGATTATTTTAACCCTAAACATCACAACATAAGAGAAAGTACAAAATAATTAAAAATTTGATCCGAAGTCTTATGGACCAAATTAATAATTATAATGATTTAATAATCAAAACACTATCCAAATGCCATAAAAATCAATATAATTGAAAAAAATGACCCAACATCTTACGGATCAAATTAATAATTTCAGTAATTTTGAACAAAACCCTACAGATAATGTCTAAAATATTCATATAATTAACAGCAATATACCATGTTCCAACTTAAGCAACAATAACGAAACTAAAAAATAATAATGATAATAAATAAAATAAACTACCTAAGATGGGGAATCAACACAACAGGAGAAGGCGCAACGCGATCTGAGACGCGGGACAGCGAAGCTGCGGACGTTGGCTGGGCGGTGCTCGGGCGGAGGGCAGCGTAACCGAGGGCTGTTGGGCGTCGGAGGCAGCAGTGACCGGCGGCGTAAAGTAGCAGCACGCGGTGACAGGCACTGCTGGTCACAAGTTGCAAGGGCGCAGTAGCGTTGGGCTCCAAATGTTCGCAGCGGAAGTGCTCGGGCTGCTAGCATCGGGCGCGGCAATGAGCGGCGACGGTGTTGCTGGTGCAAAGACGCGGGCTACTAGCATTAAGGTCAGGCACCGGTGACGTCTGAGCAAAGGCGGGGCGTCGGGCGTCGGGCGCTGCAGGTTGGCGACAACAAGGTGGCATGGAGATGCAGCAACCGGTGGGAACCGTGCTAGCGCTTGGGCGGAGGCATAGGCAGAGGGGGTGTCGAGCGCTGCAGTCGTCGAGGGGCAGGCACCGACGACGGCAGGTGGCGCGAGCGTCACGCGTGGCTTCGAACTGTAGGGTGGCGACGAGCGAAGATGCGGCTTATTGCTGTGAGTGTCGGTTGCGACTTCGGCAGGATGGCGCGGAGACGCGGCGACTAGTGGAGGCAACGCTCAAGCGGGGAAGACGATGTCGACGACAGCAACGAGCAGCTACAGAAGTTTGCAAGCGTCGCTGATGAGAAGCCAAGGAAGAAGACAACATTTTTTGTGTGTCTGCGTCTGTTCCTTCTTTCTTTCTCTCTTTGTTCTGTACTTTTCCTGCTGACTTTTTCCTTTTCTCTATAGCTTATCATGAAAAAAAAGAGAAATAGCTCTTTTTGTTGACTAAAGATGGACGGTGGCTTGTCTCTTTTTTTTCTTTGCACTTTCTCTCCTCCTCCGCACGAATCCTCTCTCGCATGAATTCTCACGCTCTTCTTGCACGAATTTTTTTGAATTTTTCTCTTAGGGCCCCCTTTTCATCTGTGCAAGTCAACCGTTTTTATAATGGTTCCAAACGGCCGCTTTTCATGGCAATTTTCGAGTTTCTTTTATCTATTGCCTTAATTCATGGTTAGCAAATCGGAACATGATTTCGCAATCAGTTTGATATTTCCTCGAATGCTTCGATTCCTTCCTTTTTATCAAACTTGTTACCTTTTTTTATTCTCCTGATTTCTTTGACCAAGAATTTGCTTTCACATTTACTATGATTTGAATATTCACCGGAGCAAGGGTGGTTAATCAAAATTTCCACCTTCCATTCATAATCAACCAGATTAATCCTCCCATTATTTCCCTTTTATTTGCTCTAATGCAATTTTTTTCTTTTTTTCTTTTTCCTTGTTTTTTTTTTTCATTCTTTTTTTTAGAGCTTAAAAATTAATCCCTAATTTTCTATGAACAAAAACTGGGTTGTCAAAATTTAGGTATCAACACAAATGCATGAACTAAAAGTAGAATTTTTTATAAAAGTTTTCCCTCCTTACTCTTGCCAGACCGGATCGTTACCCATATAAGTGGTAACCATATGCTTGATTTCATGTTGTTTACTGCTCATACCATGTCAGAGTTTACTTGTTATTATCATTCAGTATTTCAGTGGACAGCAACTCTTTTGGAGGCTACTTTCAAATCTCCCATCTATGATCTGCCCAATTATGCAGTTATATTTCAAGTTTGTCGATGCCCTATCAATGGATTAGGACCACGGCCATAAAGGTAGCTGAATCATATTCATAATTCCATTGCATTTTTGTTAGATTGTACATCCTTTTATCTGATGATTGATATCCTTTACATGTACATGTTCATGTTGATCTCTCTCTTTATTTGGAACATGTACTCTCTCTCTCTCTCTCTCTCTCTCTCTCTCTCTCTCTCTCTCTCTCTCTCTCTCTCTCTCTCTCTCAGCTCTAAACTAATTGGATTCTATTGTTAATTATGATTAATTCTATGACTCGATGGTTTTGTTTGTTACTGGGCAATCTACTTAGTACCATGTTTGTAATGGAATGAAATCGAAAGTAACTAGTTAAGACGGGTTGGATGGGCAGTAGAGTGCACGAGGGTGAGGCATGATATTCCATTTATCTGTCGCATACACATTGACTGCCCATTCATGGTTGCAGTCGGACTCTCTTGATGTTTTGTCGTGACCTACCCTTGGGGGAAGGGAACCGATTTAGGGCTATTCCCTAAAGGACGGGCCTATGGCCCATGATTAGGCGCGGACTCTCCCAAGCCCATACCCCGCGTGACATTGGGATATTTTTGAGAATTTTGCATAAATGAGTCGCCACTAGCCTATTGAGGTCGGCTAGAAACCAAGTGAGGTATGAGAGTATATCTCACTTTCTACGCAACCAGAGAATCTAGGGTCGGGGACTTGATTACACTAATTAACCAATTAGTGCCCTTTCGGTACCTAATCTTGTTCATTTTAAAAGAAATGATTTTTATCAAGCAGTTTGGATTGATTTTATACCTATCCACTAACATGTGAGGTGATCATGGAGGTGCGCAATCATTAAAATAATAATTATAGCTACGAAGATCCTCATTGCCATAAAATTAAACACGTGCAATTAAACATAACAAAATATGCAAACTAAACATGCAATATAATCAATATTTGAGTAAATAAATGCATAATTACACTAAAAAGCAATATATGGCAAGTCCTAACCAAACCCTATCATTTTTGGATTTTCGAAATTTTTTTAAAATTTTTTTAATTTTTTTAATTTTTTAAAATAATAAAATAACAATAAAAAATTCGAGCCGGACCGAGGTCGGTCCGGCCCGACCCAACCCGTGTTCGGCCCAATCGGTGCGGATCGAGTCCGCCGGGCCGAAGTGGGCCCGAGGCTTGGGCTCAGTCCAAGAGGTCCCCCTCCTCTCTTTTTAAAACAAACCAAGCCCATAAGCCCACTCTACGCTAGCCCAAGCCCAATTCAAGTATACCTAGCTCGGATTGCCCAAAACCCTACCCGTTTGGAGGCTTCGCCCGACTCGGTTCGCGCCTCTTTTCTAGGGTTTCTTGGCGGACAGACGGCGACGGCAACGACGGGCTTGACGACGGCAGCAACACAACAACAAGTGTTGCAAAGGTAGGGACGAAGGCGCTGCTGCAGAAGGCGGAGCGGCTCGGCGGACGGTTGCTTATTGGCGCGTCGCCGACGGAGCTCGGAGCGAGGCAACGGCGGCTTCGCGAGGGAGGACGAGCAGATTGCTGCTGGTGCGGCGAGGCGGCGGCAGCTTCGCAGGTTGCTGCGGGCGGAGATGATGGCTCGGCTGCCGGCGTTGGCGCGGTGGTGACACGAGCTCGCAAGTGAAGCGGTGGCGCGAGCTCGCGGATGAGGAGGAACTCCAACGGCTGGCGGGACGACGGCCGACTCGGGTGGAGCGATGGTGGCGCGAGGAGACCGGCGGCCCAAGGGATCGGCCACTGCGGAGGCACGGCGGATCTCGTCCCCCTCTCCTCCGAGCTCTCTATTTTCGTTTGCCTGTCTTCTCTCGCAGCTTTTTTCCCCCTTGCTTTAGATCTAGGTTCTAGGGAAGATGGCGGCGGTGGCGCGGCGAGTTCGGATGGTGACGGGCAGGAGGGCGGTGGCTCGGCTCGGACGGCGTTGAGTAGCGCCATGCTGCCCTCCGCCGCTGCCCTCTGTTCCTTCTCTCTCTCCTCTCTGGTTTTTCGCTCCCTCTGCCCAGCTCCCTCTCTCACGGTGCTTCTCTTCCTCGGCTAGCTCACTCTCCCTCCGAAGACTGTCTTCTCCTCCCTCGATCTCTCCCTGTTCTAGTTTTTTTTTGTTTTTTTTTTTCTTTTCTTTCTTCTCCTCCTTCTTCTGGTCACGTGCAAAGGACTCCAGGGGGGAGAAAGCTAGCATGGGCCAAGCCAAAGGCAAAATGGGCCTGGGCCGCACAAGGGAAAGAGAGGTGGGCGGTGGGCCGGGCCAATGCTGGATTTGGCCCGACCCGACCTCTAGTCTTCCTTTTTTTTATTTTTCTTTTATTTTCCTTTTTTTTAAACAACTAATTCCTAATTTTCTACACGGTTAAATCCTAAATTAAATAAATAAATAAAGTAAAATTTAGGTGTCAACAGCTACCCCTCTTTGAATTGGGGCTCGAAGATGTTCCATTCAAAGACAAAAGACACCTAAATTATTTCAGCGATAGAGATACCCTAGGTGCACAGGCACCTATCAGGTTGACGGAAATGACTCATAATTATGGAGGCGTGTCTTGTCAATAAGAGGAAGACTCTGGACTACAAAAGCCCACCGAGTCATAAGAAGAAGGGGAAGACTCCGGGATACAAAAGTCCACCGGGTCATGAGAAAGGAGAAAGACTCCGGGATACAGAAGCCCACCGGGTCATGAGGAAAAGAGAAAGACTCTGGGATATAAAGCTCTTCGGGTCATGAGAAGGGAGGAAGACTCGGGATACACAGCTCTCCTGGGTCATGAGAAGGGAGGAAGACTCTAGGATACAAAGCTCTCCGGGTCATGAGAATGAAAGAAGACTCCGAGGTACAAAGCTCTCCGGATCATGAGAATGGAGGAAGACTCCGGGATACAAAGCTCTTCGGGTCATGAGAAGAATGAGAGGAATGAGGTCTCACCGTGTACGAATGGGTTTCGACCGGGTATGATAGTCTCATCGTGTATGAATGGGTTTCAACCGGATGATAGTCTCACCGTGTACGAACGGGTTTCGACCGGATGATAGTCTCACCATGTACGAATAGGTTTCGACTGGGAGGGAGGTCTTACCATGTACGAACGGGTTTCGACCGGAAGATAGTCTCACCGTATACAAACGGGTTTCGACTGGGAGGGAGGTCTCACCGTGTGTGAACGGGTTTCGACCGGATGATAGTCTCACCGTGTACAAATGGGTTTCGACTGTGAGGTAGGTCTCATCATGTACGAACCGGTTTCAACCGGGTATGATAGTTTCACCGTGTATGAACGGGTTTTGACTAGAAGGTAGGTCTCACCGTGTACGAACAGGTTTTGACCGAGTATGATAGTCTCACCGTGTACGAACGGGTTTTGACAGAGTATAATAGTCTCACCGTGTACAAACGGGTTTCGACTGTGAGGTAGGTCTCACCGTGTACGAACCGATTTCGACTGGGTATGATAGTCTCACCGTGTACGAACGGGTTTTGACTGGAAGGTAGGTCTCACCGTGTATGAACGGGTTTTGACCGAGTATAATAGTCTCACTATGTACGAACGAGTTTTGACTAGAAGGTAGGTCTCACCGTGTACGAACGGGTTTTGACTAGAAGGTAGGTCTCATCGTGTACGAACGGGTTTTGACCGAGTATGATAGTCTCACCGTGTACAAACGGGTTTTGATCGAGTATGATAGTCTCACCATGTACGAACGGGTTTCGACTGGATGGGAGATCTCATCGTGTACAAACGGGTTTCGACCGGGTATGATAAGCGTGGTTTGCGCATGAACTCACAAATCTTGGAAATGGCATGGTTTAAGGCTAACCATGAACCTTGTAGATGACATGGTTTGAGGCTGACCATAAACCCTTGGAGATGACATGGTTTAAGGCTGACCATAAACCTTTAGAGATAACATGGTCTAAGGCTGACCATGAACCTTTGGAGATGACATGGTTTAAGGCTGACCATGAACCTTTGGTTTTTAAGGAAGCACCCGCTAACCCCTTGAAAACTGCATGACTTCACTGAGGAATCCTGTCAAACTCAACTTGAGCAGATGTTATTAGAGACGTCATCAAGAGATGTATTGGCAATATTACAGCATTAATTGAACAAGCTAATCAAGCTAAGTCCGACTGTTTTTTTAAAAAAAAAATATTCGATGTCAATCAGCATAATGCAGCGCAAAATTGTCATATTGCTTGGGGATGTATCATTAATCATCAAATTCTCTAGGAGTTAAGTTCTTATCCAAATGGCTACGACTCATGAAAAAAGCTCATTAAGCATGCCAAACTAGAGTTTCTTAGTCAGAAAGGGTTTCTCACACACTCTCGATAAAATGACTACTTGATCCCATCCATTCGCGTGGGAAGTAACTGATTGCCGAGGGTATCTCACATAACCCATGTCAAAGGCTTTCAGAAACATTCGTGATGAGCACAATCTGATCAATCGAAAAGGTCTTTTGAAATTATTGCAATATCGGTTTGGTCATGGGCTTACACAAAGGAATATTGCTTTGAGGTCAATAAAAGAACATTTGTCGCTATCTTCATCGGATTTACAAGTCGAGAACTTGGAAGATAAGATAGAATTACTTCCACTCCTTCAAGTAGTAGCTTCTTTGTGGCATTCTCATTTTCACTCAAACCATTCCAATCAGAAGAGACTTCGGAAGAGGGTTGTAATGTTGGCTCGAGAGAGGCTCGAAAGAGGCTCGAAAGGCTTAAACTTTTCAGAGGGTTTTTAAGAGTCAGTGATCATCATGGCATCGTGACCAGGTCACTCGATCTTTCAAAATCATTTGGTTTTTGAAACACGGTGCATCTCGAAAGTTCCTTGACTAATCATTTCCGCACGATAGCTTTGCTCCTATCTCAATTTCCTTTGCACTCATGATGATTTTCCTTTTTTACGCAAGCACTCGGACCTTGATGATTTTTCTTTCACATAAGATGCAGCCTTTCGGCTCTTTTTCTTGACGGGCATTGGCCTTGTTTTTACCAAGCACACTGCTTTTTCATGCCCCTAGTTTGTCAAACTTTTTGCTCTTATGACTTTCGAGATGCTTTTCACATTTTCTCATGACTCTCAATTGTATTTGGTCAATTCTTATGCCTTGCCGTAGTGAAGGGAGATGATCACCGCTCGGGGTTCAGAAATGAATAATAGGCCCAAATTGGTTAAAGCAATGGATATCAATGTTTGGGTAGAGAAGGAAATACTCTTCTTCACATTGGGATGAGTCAAGCTCTAATGAGAATTCCTCTAAAGCTACCACCAGAAGATTGATGCAAGTGAAAGTAATAGAATCTTTCTCGATCCTTCGCTCTACCACACGATCGTAACCTCCTATACTGCCCCAATGTAGGGTCATTCTCGACAGGGGTATTTTCAAGGATCATCTTTACTCAGCTGAAAGGGCTAGCAAGAGATTAGTACGGTGCTTGGGATAGATGAAGGAAACACCTTTATCATTTCGATCTTTGCACTCAATGCGAATGAATCATCCGTCCTAAGAGAATGTCGCTTTTCACTCAACTCTCAAAAGTGTTTGAATGATGTGTTTGGAAATGGCTTACCTTTCTTCATCCTAAGCACTTCTTGTTTGGCATGGTTAACGTTTCACTTTTCACTCTGCCAAGATCATTTGAGTAGATCAATCTCCATAGAGAAATTTGATTCAAAATGAATAACCCACAAAACGAGAAGACAATCTCTTAGCACCTCCGGTAGATATCTTTCTCTCAACCATTGCCCATTCGACTCCTTCGCCTACCTCAACCAGTTGTGAAAACGTCTGGCAACCCGAGAACACTAACCCTTGGAAGTATTCAGGGGGCAATGTCTTGAGGAATAGTTGCTTAATCTCCCTCTCATTCAAGGCTGGCTTCACTTGTGAGGCCATAGTCCTCCACCTTTGTGCGAAGGCCTTAAATGACTCATTCATCTTCTTCTCAATGCGGGTCAACTCTTCCCTCGTGGGGGCGAGCTTAGTATTAAACCAGTATTGTTGTAAGAACTCATTGGCTAAATCTTCCCAACTGGTGAATTCTTCAATGTCTAGTGCGATGAACCACGTCAGGGCAATGCCTTCCAAGCTATCTTGGAATGTGTGAATGAGGAAAGGCACATTGTCAGTGTAGCGAGCCATTTTCCTCACGTAATACCTAAGGTGGATCTTGGGGCATCCCGTTCCGTCATACTTTCTTGTGAACTCAGGCTCTTGGAAATTTTCAGGGAAGTTCGTCTTGGTGTATGGAGACAGCCTATTAGCTCCTTTCAGCTCGTAACCTTGCAACGCACACAGTCGTTCCTCCATTTTCGCCAAACGTTTTTCACTCTCTTCACTTAGACGGCGTGTTGGGTTTTCCTTCGGAGGAGGGTCCAAATTGACAATGATTAGCGTGACCAAAGGAGCATCTTCGGCAGCTTCTTTCCTAGGGAGATCAACATCGTGCATGCCTCTCGTCGACGGGGGAGCGTGTCCTGATGACGTAGGAGTGGATGTTCTAATGACAGCTATAGCGGGGGGCTCTTTAAGCTTCTGGCTTATTTCAAGCATCATTGTGGTAAGTTGGGCCAGCTGGTCCTCCATCTTGGCCATACCCACGTTGGTGTCCTCGTTCTCCATTCTAACTTTCGCGCGCGTGCGAATCGGGGATCTCTGCTTTGTTGTGTCGGTGATCTATAGAAGATAATCTATTGGCTAGTACCCTACTCATGAGTAGCAATGCCAATGACATAGACATGCGCATGGGTGGTGGTTCGATTTTTACTCTATATGGCTCCAAATGGAGCCATGGGATCACAGGACTAAACCAACAAGCTCGCGGCTAGGTCGTGTTACCCATGACTCCGGCTTCGTCAAAGAACCGACCCGTGTCGCATGCTCGCAAACCGGGGTGGGTACCTTCGACATGAAGAAAAAAATTTCGGGGTTGAGATGGGCGACTCGTACTACACGGTTGCAATCGAAGTGGTATCCACCTCAACACCATCCTAGGTGATCCTATGCAGCCCAGGTCCGGCGGCAAGTTGTGTGCGCTATGGTGTAGTGCAATGCAGAAATGCATGCATGACAATTTATAGGCAAACATCGCTTCATAAATAAAAAATAAACCATACATTCCTACACCTCCTTGCAAGACAAAGGTGAGCAAACACTTCCCCTTATACCTCCCATTCTGTAAGAACATTTAATATCTTAAATGTTAGGGACGTACCTGGAATCCTCGCTGCCAAACAAAAACATTTTTGAACAAGATTAATTTTTGTCTAAGTCCTCTAAGATTTAATACCACATCCCTAGTGGAGTCGCCAAGCTGTCACGACCTACCCCTCGGGGGGAGAGAACAAGTTTAGGGGTATTGTCTAAAGAACGAGCTTATGGCCCATGATTAGGTGCGGGCTCTCCCAAGCCCATACCCCGCGTGACATTGGAATATTTTTGAGAATTTTGCATAAATGAGTTGCCACTAGCCTATTAGGGTCGGCTAGAAACCAAGTGAGGTATGAGAGTGTATCTCACTTTCTACGCAACCAGAGAATCTAGGATCGGGGACTTGATTACACTAATTAACCAATTAGTGCCCTTTCGGTACCTAATCTTGTTCATTTTAAAAGAAATGATTTTTATCAAGCAGTTTGGATTGATTTTATACCTATCCACTAACATGTGAGGTGATCATGGAGGTGCGCAATCATTAAAATAATAATTATATATACCAAGATCATAATTGCCATAAAATTAAACATGTGCAATTAAACATAACAAAATATGCAAACTAAGCATGCAATATAATCAATATATGAGTAAATAAAGGCCTAATTACACTAAAAGGCAATATATGGCAAGTCCTAACCAAACCCTATCATTTTTGGATTTTCGAAATTTTTTTAAAATTTTTTTTAAAATTTTTTTAAATAATAATAAAAAAATTCAAGTCGGACCGTGTCCAGTCCGGTCTAACCCGACCCGGTTCGGCCCGGTCGGTGATCGGGATCGGATCGGGTCGGAGACCGGACTCGTGTTCGGTCCGGCAGGCTGAAGCGGGCCCAAAGCTTAGGCCCAGCCCAAGAGGTCCCCCTCCTCTCTTTTTAAAACAAACCAGGCCCACAAGCCCACTCTACACCAGCCCAAGCCCAATTCAAGTATACCCGGCCCGAATTGCCCAAAACCCTACCCATTTGGAGGCTTCACCCGACCCGGTTCGCGCCTCTTCTTTAGGGTTTCTTGGCGGACAAACGGCAACGATGGCGACGGGCTTGACGGTGGGGGCAACGCGGCGGCAAGTGTTGCAGAGGTAAGGATGGAGGCGCTGTAGCAGAAGGCGGAGCGGCTCGGCGGACGGCTGCTTGCGGCATCGCCGATAGAGCTCGAGCTGAGCAGCAAGGCAACGGCGACTTCGCAGGAGAGGACGAGCAGATCGCTGCTGGTGCGGCAAGGCGGCGGCAGCTTCGCGGGTTGCTACGGGCGGAGACGATGGCTCGACTGCCGACGTTGGCACGGTGGTGACGCGAGCTCGCAGGTGAAGCGGTGGCGCGAGCTTGCGGGCAAGAAGGAACTCTGGCAGCTGGCGGGACGGTGGCCAACTCGGGTGGAGCGATGGTGGCGCGAGGAGACCGGCGGCCCAAGGGATCAGCCACTGCGGAGGCACGACGGATCTCGTCCCCCTCTCCTCTGAGCTCTCTGTTTATGTTTGCCTATCTTCTCTCGCTGCTTTTTTTCGCCTTTGCTTCAAATATGGGTTCTAGGGAAGATGGCGGCGGTGGTGCGGCGAGTTCGGACGGCGACGGGCGGGGAGGGCAATGGCTCGGCTCGGACGGCGTCGAGTTGAGGCGGCGAGGAGGACAGCGGCTCGAACGGCGTTGAGCAGCGCCGCCGCTGCCCTCCGCCGCCTCCGTTCCTTCTCTCTCTCCTCTCTAGTTTTTCGCTCCCTCTGCCCAGCTCCCTCTCTCACGATGCTTCTCTTCCTCGGCTAGCTCACTCTCCCTCCGAAGACTGTCTTCTCCTCCCTCGATCTCTCCCTGTTCTGGTATTTTTTGCTTTTTTATTTATTTTCTTTCTTCCCCTCCTTCTTCTGGTCGCGTGCGAAGGATTCCGGGGGGGAGAAAGCTGGCGTGGGCTAGGCCAAAGGCAAAATGGGCCTAGGGCGCACAAGGGAAAGAGAGTCGGGTGGTGGGCCGGGCCAATGCTGGATTCGGCCCGGCCCGACCTCTAGTCTTTCTTCTTTTCTTTTTCTTTTCTTTTCCTTTTTTTTAAACAACTAATTCCTAATTTTCTACAAGATTAAATCCTAAACTAAATAAATAAAAAAATTAAAATTTAGGTGTCAACATGTTTGTTCTAGGAAGGTGGGTCGTTTCCCTTGGAAAGTGTTCACTTTGTGCATGGAGACTTGAAAACTGCACCTTTGAATTGGATTAGTAGTAATGTTGCTGGCTGTATAAATCTAAGCTTTTTCTTCCAATACATTACCATGTCTTTTTTTCTGTAGATTGAACGATTGATTGGTTGATATTGACGCATTGAAACTGTCCTTATTCAACAACTACGCCATATGTTGCCCTATGTAAAGCGAGCGACTTCGCCAGATGTATTTTGTGCATTGGCTCGTAACTTTTGTACTCTCTGGTTTGTTTCATATATCCATCTCAAGTGTATGATCTCTAAAATATTGCTGGGATGCAAAAGCGTTTAAAATGGGTGAGCCTCTATATGCGGCTAAAAGCCCCTCTCTATTAGCTGTACACAAGGGAAGCTTCCGAACAGGGAACCCACATCTTCTCGGCCTAATTGTGGTCGTCATGAGCGAGTATCTTGCAAGATGGCTACGTCAAATGACAATGGCACTTGGAGAAATCTACACATAAGAGAGTAGAGTTTCAAAATTTAAACTTAATTGGAATGCATATCGATTGGACAATTAAATTGATCGGTTATGGCCCCTCCTAACTGTTGAGCTAGGGTCTTCACAGCCGGGTAAGCCATCAGTTTAATACATTTCTTTTTGAATTCTCTTTCATTTTTTTTGAGAGAATTACAATTTACTTATCTTGTATTTTTTATTGATGACAATTGGGGCATCATTTTATAATAATTTACTCATCTTACATTGTTCGATATTAATTTCAAATGTGATTTTTTTTTTGGATAAATATTGTCTCATTATTCAAACTCTCCTCACGTAAGTAGAGTAATGCAGAGTCAACAAAGGGGCAAATTAATTGATGATTGATAACAAAAGAATATTGGATTTGAGCAAGTCTTTAAAAGGCTCAAGGGGAACAAACAGGCGGGAGATCCGCCCTAGGGTGGGAGATCTCGCAATGTCACCCCCGTATTCCCTCTCTGTCAAAAAGACAAAGATAGACAAGGGGTTAGGGGGCCTCACGATGGTGAAGGTAGACACCACGTTGGGACCAAAGTCTCGACTACTGCCGGGTAGGTAGGTATAGTAGCCTCCCGTGCCCGGAGTGAGTGAGAATGGGTGAAAGGCCTCTATGCCTTATGGCAATGTACTCAATCACAGGCTAACTCTATACCCGGCACGGGAGTAATGCAGAGTCACCAATGGGAAAAATTGATGGTTGATGACAAACGGATAGGATACACAAATTGAGAGAGTAAGGAGAGTTGCTTACCTCCCTCGGGTTTCCTTCTTCAATACTTTTGTAATGAATTTTTTATTTATAGCTTTTAACATACCATAGCTTTTATTGGAATTTTTTTATTTTTCCTTGTCTCATAATACAGTCCAGCCATATCAAAATAATAAACTTCTCCCATGGAGATGATCATTGAGGGTACCGGAGTCAAGTCGACTCAACTCAGGCTCTACCAAGTCATGTCCGGCTTTACAAGTGATTAATCTTGATTAGGTTTGCCCAAAATAGTTATTCTGACCTATTTGACGCTAGTGGTCTTAAGTCAATGCATAATTTGCTAGGCTGGTGATGAGATCTAATCTCCCCATGGAGGCAACGTTAGCAACATGCCAACTAGTTAAGAACTATTTTTAGCTTACTTTTGGGTCAGGGAAATGGATAAAATTGAAGGGAAATCAAAATGTGGATATTTCTTAGGTTGAGGAATAAGCCAACATATAAGAATATCAATAGATATGACATAAGGAATGGATTATAAGTAATCCATACCTCCCATCAAAGTATATAAATATGCACATTTCGCAAGCGAATGCAATGACGTCTGAGAGGGGGGCATTCCCTTTTCTTCCGCGAAATCAAATCTAAAGTTAGTCAATTAGTCAAGATTCATATCCAACCACAACTGGCCAACACATCTAAAGAGACGAGAAAACATCGTTCTTAAAATCTGTCTAGGGATTCCATTCAGATCTCAACAGTTCGTGACATCCACGCCACGCCTGAAAAAGCCCTTCCGACATATTTGACCTGCACGGTCTTGAATGGATGTATAAGTTATTAGATCCGTAATAAAATTTAATCTCCCCGTACAGTAATGTCAGCAGTACGCCAACAAGTTAACAATTGTACCTCCCAAAGTATGTACACATGCAATTTCCCGAAAGAATGCAAAGACGTGTCAAATGAGGATTTTCCTCGCATTTTTCTCCGAACCAAATCTAGAAAGTCAATTAGCCAAGATTCAACTCCAATCACAAGTGGCAAACACATCCGAAAGAAACATTATTCTCAAAAGCTTTGTGCGGGTTGGTTTGGATTTCAAAAAGAACCCTGTGGGCGTGGGGCGGCGCCGCCCACTAAACCAGATAGGGGTTCTCCATAAATGATGGTTCGTACGTTTATGTTTTTTAACACCCTCGATTTGAGCATATTATTCAAGTGGGCCCAATAAAGAGCATTTTTCACATTGGCAAAAGTCCACTTTTGAGAATTCACCTGGTTCCTCGTTCAAACTCAGGTTCACGACTTCGACTTCTCCTAATTTTCTCTCCTACTTTCAGTTCTCATTTGATTCACTTCGAACTTAAATTAGTCGAAGAATGAGAATCTTAATAGATTATCTGGAATTCAATCTTGCATACATTAGGGTAGTACGATGTTTGTCCCTTAAGTTACTCATTTACCATGAGAAAAACAAAAAATAACGAGGCATCAATTGATACATTCATTTTGGTGTCTTTGTCCTATATTTGCGATTAAACCAGATTTATCCAAAATAATGTCAAACAAACTTTAAAATTTCACAACAATTCTACGTACACTTTCCATCCAAAGGCATTTGGTTTTTCCGTTCTTTATTGGAGAGTGAACTCTTTTTTCTAGAGTCAAGCATGATATACCACTTACATTTAGTCAATGCGATTAATAAAGAGAAATATTTTTAAAAATTTTCAAGAACAATGGACTTACATGTAGCCAATTTGAATTCCTAAGAAAAGTGTAGAAACTCATTGGAATTACATGAGCTTGACGTCAGCAAAAAACTAACTATACACTTCAAGATGTGGTTGTTAGAGATCGGTAATTTTACAAATTTTTTGATGAAGGGTTTCTCAGAAATCGGTAGCTCTAAAATCCCCAAAAAGAAAATATAAATTTTAACCTAATTTTTTAAGTAGTTATTTATTACGACACTACTTAACTAAGATACAAATATTTGTTGTTAGAATTGTGCCGTGACATGCTCTTGACCATAAAAAGGGCCATCAAGAGAGCAATTTAAGAGAATGATTTATTTTTCTTTGAATTTCAAGAAAAAGCGAAATGATTTACGTTAGTTTTCAGACATATCTTCCTTCCAGTCTTTTCGTAGTGTTTTTTCTTTCCTTTTCAAGAGTAATCACAGATATATAAATTCGTAAACAAGCGATGGCAATACTTTAATCATGATAGCAAAACAACCATCAACTGTTTGTACAATAAAAAAAAAAGAAAACACGAGTGTATTTCATGGCGATGAATGTCTTAATTTCTAAGTCGTTATTTTTAATGTGCATACTGCTTTTCACTATTATTATCGAATATTAATTATCGAAACCAAAACAGGTAAGGCCACAAAAATTATATAAAAGTGGAGAATTTGTACGAGGCAATGAGCACTGTCTGGGGTTGACGTAAACCCGGTTGAAACGTCACAAATCAGGCCTAAAGAGGACAATATATTATAACCCAATGACATCTTTTGATTAAGACATTCACCGAAAGTGGAAATTTGACTATCTTGTACTGGGAAAAAAAAGGACAGGGAAAAAGAAAGGAATCATAGGAGTTATGGAATGATTTGTAATGGATAATAATGATGAACAGAACTTCAAGGTTCCACAGTCTTGCTTGCTGCTTGGTGAGAAAATTAGGTGGATCCAAAAGGAAAATGTAAGTATGTCTTTGTTCCTCATTTATCTTTCTTTTGCCTTTTTCTCGGTTTTTTCAAACCTACTGGCTGTGTCTAGAAAACGATATCTACAACTAATTTCCTGGCTTCGGAGATGGTTGAGGCACCAGTTGCTATATGTTATTGATTGATGAAAAGAAATGAAAGACAAAGTAACAAGTGAGGAAGTTCTTAAAGATGAGTGCGCGGTTGATTTCTTAAGAAGTAGGAAATGATATATAAGAAAATCATATGAATGGTGCTTAAACTTTGATCACTATATGTAATGTTGTTCCTGAACTTTTAATTTGTCTCAATGTGATTCCTGAACTATTGGCAAATGTTCAATGTAATCCTTATGTTTGCTCAAACAACAAATCCAAAGTTATTTGATGACATAAATTATTACATTCTACGTTGGATTTTTAAAAATGACGAATCAACATGTCTATCTTTTTATCCACCTACTTTTGAAAAGGAAAATTTATATATATATGACATTAACACATCCATCATTATTTGATAACAAAAATTATTATTTCCTGATTTGGTATGAATATCTTACTTGGATAACCCTCATCCGTCATTCAAACTTAAGGAATTGAAAGCTATATCAACAAATTCCATTAACTCTAATTAAGAGAGGATGACATTGAACATTTTCATATAGTTTATGGACTATATTGAATATTTACGAATAATTTAGAGAAAGCATTGAACAAATCAAAAGTTAAAGGATAACAATGCACATTGACCAAAGTTCATGTATTATTTGTGTCATTTTTCCAAGATATATTTCAAATTGTTTGCCAGTCATCATAATTTCAATGGAAGTAAAGTAAACGAAATGGCTTTGGCGGGAAGAACTAATAACAGTTTAGAAGTAGTCTTTTGGAAAATTGACTGAAATACATGTTATTCTTAACCAAATTATACGTAACTTACTGATCCAGGGCAAACGAGCACCAGCATCGATGCCTCAACTGAATCAAAATTTTGTGCCAACAATAATTAATCCTCCACGAGTCAGCTATACCGTGTGATTAAAGATGACTGGAAAATGCGGCAGAAGGTTGAAACATTTCAGGAACTATTCATCATTTAACATGCTTAGATTGCATGGAATTGAACTTGGTACAGCTAGCCTGACAGCGATGGTTCACACTCGCTTAAATGGTACTAGAATTTTTTATGACTCGATGTGGTATTGTCACAACTAAAGAAAAACCCTAGACGTGTTTAAGCAAAACTCCATGTGAAAGAGTAGGATTGGTAGTGCGTCTCCTGACTCCTTTGGTCCGTCCAGAACCATTATTCTTGAATCACAAATCGGAGACATCTGGCCAAAACCGGTTTCCTTCTTTTGTGCCCTAACCGACCTGCTCGCTCAGCCCAAAATTGGGTTCATGAATTAAAGAAACAGAAGGAGCTGCAATGTACATTGGTCGAGAATCCTAGATACATAGGGAGAAATCGATCAATAGATCAGAAAAATGAAGACGTTTCTAGGCCTTTTGAGCTACTTAATTTTCAAGTAGAATGCCCACTTGAGATCATGTTCCCCTTCGATTTAAGAAAAGATTTTGTTAACTTATTTGTGGACGATGTGATTGTTAGAATCATCATAACGTGATACACACTAAGGAAGGTATCCTTCTTTTGTGGAACCAAAACCAATTGGAATCTATTACTTTTTAATATGTCATTGGCTTGACCAAGTTCGACAAGTTGTGAAAACAATACTTTTAATTTATAAAGCGATATTTACTCTTGCAAAATTTCATCCGTTAGACTTTTAGAGAAAATGGGTGGTACATAATAGGTTTTTTTTTGGGTTAAACCCACAAAAGGATAATCAATCCCATATTGCATAATTATTCATGGTTGCAAAGCATAGCCAATGAACTTAATGATTTCGTAGTTCCTAGATATAAGTTTTTGATAGAACTGAGTTTAACAATGCATCTTTTTGGGAAAAAAAAAATTTTGTCCAAAAAGTCATAAACTCATAACACTTCTGCCAAATCAATTTTAAACCTTTCAACTTTACCAACAAATGTTTTCACACTTTATCAATTGAGTCCATTTGGCCAATTTTGACTATAAATTGTTGACGTGGACGTCGACCATCTTATGTGACACAATTGATGCTGACGTGGATAATTTTTAATAATATTTTAATATATTTTTATTTTTATTTTTATTTTCCATTTTTTCTTTGCTCTTTTTTTAATATTCTTTTTTTGTGTCGACAAGGACTACCTCGCCCTTGGCCGACGAGGCTGCAAATGCCCTAAGCGAGGCCATAGTGGCCTTGCCAGCCATGGCCGAGGGTCTTCATAGCCACATCGACCACGGGCGAGGCTATCCTTACCCAAATATGGCGAGGGCCTTCACACCCTCGATTGTGACCGGAGGGGCTACAAAGGCCCTCTCCTGCAGCTGGCAAGGCCGCGATTTGGTGAGGGCCATTGTACCCATGGCTCACAAGGCCAAGAAGGCCCTTGCCAATGGCCACGGTGCCCTCCCCTAGGGATTTCACGGCCGGCAAGTGTTGCCGGTGACCTTCGCAGGCACAAAAAAGAACAAAAAAAAAAGAAATATTATTAAAATATTATTAAAAATGTCAATATTAGCGTTGGTCATATCACATAGGATGGCCTATGTCTACATCAGCAATTTCCGACAAAAAATTGACTAGATGGACTCAATTGACAAAGTGTGAGAAGTTTTGGCACTCAATTGGCAAAATGAGAGGTTTGGAATTAAATTGGTAAAAGTGCAATAAATTTCGGATTTTATAGAAAATTTTCTCATAGTGTTTGGTGGTGCTCAATATTTGGAATTTTAAATGAACTGGGCTTCCTTTCATGATCTCCCCCTATGCGATTGCAATTCCCTAAAGAAGTGATTAACTTGTCCATAATTGAGAAAATGATTCTCAATACGATGTTAATAGAACAAGCAAATTTTAGTATCAAACCCAACTTTGGACAAAGTAAATCAAAACATATGACAGTTTTGTCACATCGCAGTAGCTATGAAATTAATCTAATTTTTCAATTAAAGAGCATTTATAAAATTATAAACATCTAAGAAGGAGCGTCTTAAGAAGCATGTAATAATTGCATCGGTAGAGAACACAAATTAGAATTCTTGCTGGCTTTTGTTTCCATTTCTAATAATTTCTCTCTCTAATTAGACAAGGAATTCTAAGAATGATTAATGAGATAAATTTTATGAAATAATAAAAATTTGTAGTTTTTAATATATTGCTTTTCTTGTGTTATGTACAATCAATATTTTGAAAATATAATGAACAAGTATATTGGGAGTACTCATTGCAATAAAATTGATGTCCTGATAATGTGGTATACTTTTATATTTTAGGTTTTTTGGCCGGAAGATGTACTTTTATTAATTAAGTGGTGAATGTGACACATTTATTTTTAGGACCACCTATGACAAAATCACTCAGCACATCAATTTTGTACATCAAATCCTTAGAGTCCTAGTAGAGCCGTGGTCGCATCATTGTTCTATCTATCGGGCAATATATATTTCTGCTGTCAAGTCTTGTACCTGGAGCGTTTACATGTTTTGAGCTCACAGGACTTTGATGCTGAGTGAGGGTAGCGATGAAACTGCGGCTGTGAAACGTATGGCCATTGCTCGTTTCTCGTATCACTTGGTGTATCGTCGTTGACAAAACCGCGTAGATTTCGCCATCGGGTGCGAGGGTTTGAAAAAGACAGAGCCATCACTTCACTCGTCTTGGTCTCCTCTCTCCTGCGCTCTCTCCTTCAGAAACCCCAGATCATCTCAACACTCTCCTCCTGCCCTCGATCCCTATATAGACATGATTTACTTGCTAAATCAAATATCTCACCGCACCCTACTAAAACTTTATCTTCTTCACCGTGTTCAACAACATAGAATTTTTCAGTATTGATCCAACTCGTATCCCCAGGACACAAAATAATCTTAAACATTTTAGTTTTGCCAATTAAGTCATAAACATTTTCACACTTTGTCAATTAACTTCGTTAAACCAATTTTGGCATGGTTAATGTTAATGTAAACAATTTTTAAAAATATATTAATATTTTTCATTTTTTTCCATTTTTTTTATTTTTTCTTGTTTTTTTTTTTTTTTGTGCCAATGAGGACTACCTCGCCCTCAACCAACGGGGCCATGGATGCCCTAGGCAAGGCCATCATAGCCTTGCCGACCGTGGATGAGAGACTTCGCAATCCCGTCGGTCACAAATAAAGCAACTTTTGCCCAAATCTAGCGAGGGCCTTCACACCCTCACCCGCAATCGACGAGGATACAAAGGCCCTCGCCAGATCTAGGTGAAGGCCACTAAACCCATGGCTGGCAAGGCCATAAAGGCCCTTGCTAGTGGCCTTTCATGATCGCCCCCTATGCGGGTTGCCATTCCCAAAAGATATAATTACCTTGTCCACAATTGGGAAGATTATTCTCAATACAATGTTAGTAGACAAGCAAATTTTAGTATTAAACCCAACTTTTGACACAGTAAATCAAAGCACGTGTCACTTTTGTCAAATCGCATTGGCTATCAAATCAATCTGATTTTTCAATTAAAGAGCATTTATAAAAAGTGTCATGTAATAATTGCATTGGTAGAGAACATCAAGTAGAATTCTTGCTGGCTTCCATTTCCATTTCTTTAATTCCTTTCTCTAAAAATGACCATTGAGATAATTTTTATGAAAGTAAAACTCAAATTAATAATAAAAATTTATAGTATTTAATATAATGCTTTTTCTAGTGTTACGTACAATTAATGTTTTGAAAATATACTGAACAAGTATATTGGGAGTACTTAAGATACACATAAAGTTGATGCCGTGACAATGCGATATACTTTTATTAATTGAGTGGTAATGTGACGTAATTATTTATAGGACCATTTATTACGTGACAATATTACTTAGCATATAAATATTGTACAGTGTCGTTCTTGACATTAGCGCGTTGACACGTCATCACTTCACTCGTCTTGGTCTCCTCTCGCCTGCCGTCTCTCCTCCAGAAACCCTAGATCATCTCAACACACTCTCCTCCTGCACGGATCCCCATATATCCATGATTTACTTGCTAAATCAAACATCTCACCACACCCTACTAAATCTTTATCCTCTTCACTGTTTTCAACAACATAAAATCTTGCACTACTGATCCAATTCGAATCCTTAGGACACAAAACAGCCAGATATGGAGGAGTATCCCACAGGTTTCAGGTTCTATCCGACTGAAGAAGAACTGATTTCTTTTTATTTGCACAACCAGCTTCACGGCCTTCAGCAAGACAAGATTCACCGTGTCATCCCCGTCCTTGATATTTTCGACACTGAGCCATGGAATCTCCCACGTAAAACACAATCCGCTGCTTGATGCAATCCTTTCACATCCCCTTCGTTAATTGAATTGTGCCCTAAACAGGGTTCTTGAAAATTTCAAAAGTTGTAGCGCATTTCCGGTAAACTTTCTTTTCCCCATTTTTTATTAGGTGAATTTGTGCTGTAGAGCTTGCGGGAGAGCTGTGCAGAGAAGACAGAGAGCAGCGGTTCTTCTTTGCGCCCATGCAGGAGAGGGAGGCGAGAGGAGGGCGGCCCAGCCGGAGCATGGCCACCGGCTACTGGAAGGCCACCGGGTCTTCTGGCTACGTCTACTCGTCTGACAACAAGGTGATCGGCGTGAAAAATTCAATGGTTTTCTACTTGGGAAAACCTCCCACAGGAAGAAAAACCCAATGGAAATTGAACACGTATAGGACCATTGAACTCCCGCCGACCCTCAATTCCACAAGCAGTTCCATTCCTAAGGTGAACGTGCTATCAAGAAATTCGGACCTTTATTTCAACTTTCTAGAGATAGAATGGATAAAATAACTTCGCGTGCATGACACCTAGGTTCTCCAATCTTCACTTTGAATAATTGTTCTTGTATTGGATTTCTACTGAGTATTTATTGGTGTTGTGCTGTTGGAGACTATTGAATTTTCGTCTCTAGTTTAGTTCCTACTTGGGCTTTTATAGAAAAATGCAACAAACATTTTTCTCTGTGTTGATTTTCTGGAAATAATGCACTTTCAGCTAAGCCGTGAATTCACGTTGTGCCGAGTGTATGTGGTATCCGGGTGCTCTCGAGCATTTGATCGCCGGCCACCAGACGCAATGGCTGGAGAGACAACAATCCAAGGTGGCGACGATGCTGCTAGCAGTGGAGGTGCTAAATGCAGAGATGCATCATCATTGGGACAAGTAGTAGCCAATGCAAGAAGTTCCCATCCATGGGAGACGGCAAGTTTGGAAGAACCAATTTGGGACTGGGAGCAACTGGATTGGCTCTAATTTCGTGTAGAGGTACTCTGATGTTGTAGTTTTTTGGTAGTCGATGCAATCATATGTATATCTATGAGTATGAAGACATTATGCTTGATACATGATCAATAGGTAGGCCGAACATGATATTCAGCCTAAATGTTGGAAATGAATCCTAAGCATCTATGTTGGAAATGGGAGGCGGCGAGTTTGGAAGAACCAATTTGGGATTGGGAGCTACTGGATCGGCTCTAATTTGATGTAGAGGCACTCTGATGATGTAGTTTTCTGGTTATCAATGCAATCACATATATATCTATGAGTATAAAGACATTGTGCTTGATACCTAATCAATAGGTAGGCTGAACATGATACCCAAACTAAATGTTCAAAATGAATCCTAAGCATCTATAATTTTTTCAAATAATATTGACCTGGCCTACGAGGTCAAACTCGATAGACTAGGTTCAAGAAGGAAACTAATATGCCTTTTCGGGCAGGTACAGCGAACCTCGATACCTAATTAGCAAAAAAAAAAAAAAAAAAAAAAGATATCCATTAGTAAGCTTCTCCATGTATCAATCTTTTTAAATTTGATGGTTGATGTGTCCAAGAACTTGTGATTCATGGTTTATAAGAGAATCATTTGATCAAAATTGTTACAGTCAATCAACATCTAGCAAATTAGGGCTAGTAAAATGTTGGAGTATATTTTAAAATAACAAAGAAAACTGAGATATCTTCAATTATACGTTATATAATTCTGTTGTATTTGTACAATGTACTACATCTCTTTAAAAAAATTTATCAATTAAAACTCATTGTATTGGCATCAAACACTAACTGATTTAACTTAAAAGATAAATGATATTTTATTAGAAGGACGTGTGTTTATATCAACATTCATAAAGAGTAATTAACCAAACTACATTGCACAACTTAAGTGCAAAAGATATTCTTTCCATCTCATAATATAGCTTTACATGTTGTTTTCTTATCAAAATTATTAATGAATTAGAAGTTTCTTATATTTATTAACTCATGCACGTCCTTTTGAAAATATGTTATACGGTAACCTGTATCTTTATGCAACGTTCTCCGCAAAAATCTTAGATTATGATGGCTCATATTGCATCATGTCTGGAAGTGTAATTAGATATTGTTTAAATATTTCTTTCATGAAAGTGCTGCTTCTTGAATAAATAAGGAGAAGTACACAAGCGAAGAAATAATTCCTGATAAATAGACTGTGATTTGTTTTTTCAAACAACCCTCCCCCATTAATTAACTATTCAAAATGAAGATTTAAAGCTAACTTCTGTAAATAAAAAATAAAAAACAAAATTGCACGACCTTTGTACCTTATATATGTCCATATTCTCACATAGTTCATATGATTTAACCACCACTGTGACATCCCGAATTTCCAATTCTATTTTCAATAAATTGAAATGGGCATTTCATCTATGCACATATAGTTCTTTTCCCTGAATTGATCACTCATGGGATAACTACTCTACTAGGTGAAGCCGTTAAGAAATTCTAATGCATCGGACTTGAGAATTTGACCAGGAAATGACCTTTCGACCAAGTTAATCTGCAAGGGTCATTACGGCACGCTTAAAAATCGATTAAAGACCGGAGATAGGTCGACTCGACGAGAGGCATGTGATCGACTGTGGGTGATTCCACCAGATCGCACAATTCTTGTCGATCGACACTGGACAGGTTTTTCTGTCGTTTGGGTACCCTGTGTCCGTGTTTGAAACCTTGAGATTATCTCAACAACCGAGAGTCACCAATGTGTCAAAGATGTACATTGTGGCTTGAATTGATCAACCACGGGTCAAATGCATGAAAATTTCTAAAAGCTACCCGGTAGATCAGGACGCGCTAATATCGTGCCAGAGTGAAATTAACCGTGAAATTAAGATCGAATTCAGAAATTGGAAGTCCTGGTGTGTCACAACTCATTTTAGGAATATTGACTCATACTCGGACGATTTTTCATGCAAACTGAGTTTTTCAGCAAATTAATCAAGGTATGGCTAATTTGGCTCGAGAAATTGGTAGGCCCGCTTTTGGTTGTACTTTTGAGATCTAAGATGGTTCTATGGTCAAGTAATTACATGAATTGAAGTGTGGTGACATTGGATTAATTTTATGGATTTCAATTTAATTCAATTAGAAGGAAATTGAATGAATTGTGTTGTACAAGAGTTTGGAGAATTTATGCCCCGGCGGAAAATGAAATTGAACCTATTGGATTAAGGTTGTGGGAGGTTGGAGTTAGTGGATTGTGACATCACAAGTGATGTCATGGTGTGGGGCAAGAGTGGCTAGGATGTTGACAAGTGGATGGTGAGGATTGGCTCTTGAAAAGGTGGGCTTTCAACATCATCTTCTTCCTTGATTCAAGGGGGCTTGTCTTGGAACTTGAGGAGGAGAGAGAGAGGGAGTTGCGGCCGGACCGCAGAGCCCTCCGCCCGACCGGCCGCCCCTCCTCCGCCCTCGCTCGCCGCCGCCGTCGCCGTCGCCGGCGTCGCCCATTCACGCATGCCGCCGCCCTTAGCCGCGCGACCGACCAGCCCGCGCGCCGCTCGGTCCAGCTCGTGCGACCTCGAGCCTCCTGCCCCTCCGTCCAGCCACTTGTCGCCGTCGCCGGAGCCTCCTTTGTCGTCGCCGTCGCCGTCCGACTCCGCCCCGAGGTGCCGCCGTCTCTCCCCCACCGTTCCTCCGCCCAAACCAAGCACCGAATCGGCCCTTCTCGACCTAAACCAGCAGCAAGCAAAAATGGGTATGGCAGCGGACGTTTGGCCCGTTTTGGCCGGCTTCCGACCTCGAAGTTTAGGTTCGCCTTTGGAAAAGTCGATCCCCGTCGCCCTGTCATTTTGGTCCGCTCGGCTCGCTAATCCGGTGAGTTTAACTCACTAAATCTTGATTAGACAGTTAATGATACCCTAAGTGTGCTTAGTCGAAGTTAAGTAATCTTAGGTGATTAGTTTAGTTTATTTAATTGCGATTTAGATTAAGAGGTTGGTTTAATCTAAAGCATGTTTAATTAAGGCTAAGAGAGTTTATTTTATAATAAACCTTGATGGGACATAATAGGGTTTTATTTTTTATTTATTTAAATGTTTCGAAATTCTTGAATTTTTAATAATATATTATATTACGAAATTATTAAAATATTATTATTTATAAAAAAAATTAAAAAAATTATCTCGACCTCAATTGCTCGGAATTTCGTGCGATCGCTCTTTGTGCATTTATAATTTTAATTTGATGAGTAGATAATGCAAATTGAGTGTTGGTTGTGAAAAATATGGATTTTATTCGAGAAAATCTCGGGTGTCGGGTTTGGCACCGAAATTGGATTTTTAAGGATTACTATTGCAATTGGAGTATTTGAGTGAAATGCAAATTGTCCGGAGGTCAGTTTTGAATTGTCGTGTGCTGGTTGAAAGGCTCGATCGCTGTAGTGGCTAGGCCAACTGGACCTGTATTCCTTTAGAATCGTCGTCAACTTAGTGATGAGACTCGGGTCGTAGTAGAGGCTAGGCCAACTGGACCGATTCTAAACTTAGTGACGAGGCTCGGTCGCAGTAGTGGCTAGGCCAACTGGACCTGTATTCCTTTTTAATCGCCGTCAATATAGTGACGAGGCTCGGGTCGCAGTAGAGGCTAGGCTAACTGGACCTATGCTCCTTCGGGAATGCCGTCGACGTAGTGACGAAGCCGCGCTCCAAGGGGGGGAGGCGATGCTTGGCATTAATGTCAGTAGATAGCCGAACTGCGAGTAGGCTATGCCCTTGTGTGGCAGTGAATAATAATTGGAATGCATGCTGAGTGTGTTTGTGGTTCCTATGAAAGTGTTGGCGTTCCAATTGTTTGAATTCTTATTATCTCATGAGTTTGTGTGATACAAATTGTGCTAACCTGCAGGAAGGGATTAAGACAAGGTAAGTCTTCCGTGTGCTGTGGCTAGGCCACCCGGGATGTATTTTCTTTCTAATAGGGGTTTAGGGGGTTGAACTTGCTGAGACAATGTCTCACCCCGTTGTGGGCCAAAATTTCAGGTCCCTAGATGGTGGTCGTGGAGGACCCGAAGCCATGGTGTCGGAAAGGTGGGGCGAAGGATCGGTGAACGTGTCCCGCTAGTGGTCTTAGGATAGTTCCCCTTTTGTCTAGCCGGTCTATTTTGTAAACAGTCCGGTGTTGTATTTAAACCTGTGTTTATAAATGAGTGTTTGGTATTGTGATTGATTGCCCACTTTTCTATCACAAGTTAAATGTTGTCAGGGGATTTGTTTCGCTTCCGTATGCGTAATTTAATGAATGGGTCGGCGACGTATCCTGGGATGTCGCATATTTGATCGACCGCAGTGGGATGCGCGCGCGCTCGGGTTTCGGGGCGTGACATCCCCGTTTAAGTGGTATCAGAGCTTGGTCTGTGTGTGGAGTGATAAGGTGCGATGAGTCATGGGATAGTTAGTAGGAAAGACTTTTAATATACCGATGCATGTGGTTGATAGCTGTTTGGTAGTGTATTGGTGGGGTCATTCAATTCTATGAGAGTACCGCTGCAAGTCGGTACTGAGAGTGTAGCAGCACCGAGCGATCCTAGGTTTGTCAGGTTCATTCTGGCTCTAGAGTGTTTGGGAAGCTTTTTCAGTCAGCAAGATCAAGATCAAGCCGTCGCTGTTGCCGTTGTCATCGCTGTCGCGTTGATCTTGAACCGTTGTTGTTGTTGCGCCTATTGAGGCCCAAACTGGAGCTGTGATCGGGGAAACAAGCCGCCGTATCTGAGTCAAAGTTCAGTTTAGGCAGAGATGGAAATTGATTGGAGGAAAGGTCGATGTAAGAAGAAATGTGCCCTTTCACCTAACCAGAAGAGTATAATTGGAAAGTCAGTGCCCAACTCGATCGATGTGTGTGTTGTCTGAATGAAAAGACATGGATCTGTCCCGTGCTGTAAGAGGGAAAGCACTTGTTACAAGTGTCGCCAATACGGCCATATGATCAAGAGTTGTTCGTACAGATAGATGGAACCACAGTTGTTCTGTCACCGCCGTCAATAGAACAGAACAGGGGAAACATGCTTCAGGACATTTAGTGGGGTACTTGGAACAGAACCCCAGTGCAAGGAAGGGTGCATCTTTGTCACCCGACGGGAGGTGGAGGACTCACCGATCGTATGCCGAGTTTGTGGAAGGAAACATGAATCAGTTAAGTGTCCCGGTTTAACGGGAGCATGCTTTGTATGTGGCCAGCATGGCCCTCGGGTTAGGAATTATCCGCGTAAGTCCAGGAGAGTGTAAGTACCGTAAATGCATATAGGACGCCACTAGGATGGCTAGAGGAGCATGAATGAGTCGACCATGCAGCAATCAAGGGAATGGTGTTTTTGAGATGTTTTTATCAGAGTAGTGCAGCAGAATTTTTAGTGAAGGTTGCAGAATTTTCATTGTGGTGATAAAGTATTAGAAAGATGAATCTCGAACTATAGTTGTACTTGAAGAGTTTGCTTAAGTATGACTTGGAAGTCATTTGTAAAAGGTTTGGCTTGAGGAGTTTTCTGGGATTATGAATCGTAGTAGTGATATAATTTGGTTTGTCAATTAGCATGCGAAAGTTTTGAATTACAGAAAGTCGAAGATGACCTTTACTCCTTGTTATTTGTCACTGAAGATGACCTGGTTCTGGTTGTTGGTTACCGAATCTACATGGCAACTGTAATGGACGCGTCAGTTGAGGAGCCGTATATGGAGAATCTAACCGTGGTACCGAAGTTTTCTGGGGTAATTCCTGAAGAAGTGTCAGGGCTGAAAGAACTGAAAGTGAAAGTGAAAGTGCAGATAAATGAATTGTTGGAAAGGGGATTCATACGCCCTAGTGCAACACCTTGGGGAGCACCAGTTCTGTTCGTGAAGAAAGAAGATGGTTCGTTACGCCTATGCATCGACCATCAATAACTCAATCAAGTGACGATCAATAACAGGTACCCACTGCCAAGGATCGATGAATTGTTCGATCAGCTTTCAGAAGTATTGAGATTCTCTAAGATCGACTTGAGGACAGGGTATCATCAGCTAGAGGATTAGAAATGAGGTTATACCGAAGTCAGTGTTTCGCAATCGAAACGACCATTATGAGTTACCGTAATGCCTTTGGTTTGAAGAATGCTCCAACCACTTTCATGGATCTGATGCACCGTAGGTTCAGGGAGTACTTGGATCAGTTCATAATCGTGTTCATCGACGACATTCTAGTATACTCGAGGAGTACTGAGGATCAGGAAAGGCACTTAAGGATAATGCTTCAGACTTTGAGGAATCATGAGCTATAAGCCAAGTTCAGTAAGTACGAGTTTTGGCTAACTCGTGTGACGTTCCTAGGTCACGTCATCTCCGGAGAAGGAATCTCAGTGGACCCAGCCAAGATAGAGACAGTGATCAACTAGCTAAGATCAACTACAGTGACAGAGATAAGAAATAGCAGAGTATTACAGATAGTTCGTAGAAGGGTTTTCAGTGTTAGTATCGTCGTTGACAAGACTTCTGAAGAAGGAAGGAAAGTTTGTGTGATCAGATATGTGCGATAGTAGTTCCCAAGAGCTTAAGCAGAAGCTAACTACTGCACCTGTGTTTACTATCACATCTGGTCTAGTAGGATTCGAGATCTTCAGTGATGCGTCATTTAAAGGATTGGGTTGCGTGTTGATGCAGCATGACAGGGTTGTTGCATACACATCCCATCAGTTGAGACCTCATGAGCTGAATTACCCGACGCATGACTTAGAACTCGCAGCTTTAATCTTCGCATTGAAAATTTGGAAATGTCAGTTGTGTGGAGAAAGATTATGGATCTTCACTGACCAGCATAGTCTTCAGTATTTATTCTCTTAGAATGAGTTGAATATGAGACATCGTTGATGGATGGAACTTTGGAAGGACTATGGTTGTGAGATTTTGTATCACCTTTGAAAGGCGAACAAGGTCGCCGATGCACTGAGTAGGAAGTCTTCAGTTGCGCAAATGGTACTCGAGGAATGGAGTCTACTTGAGAGAACACGAGATTCAGGTTTCAAATTTGAGGTAGGCCACATTTAGACTCTTATGGCCATCCTCAGAATTGAGCTGGATGTGCATATCGAATCGAACGCTTTAGTTGTCAAATTCGTGAGATTCGAGAAAGCCGTGCAAGCATGTCGCCAAGTGTCGACGTGTCGTCGAAGCCATCGGGAAGGTACATCATCATAAGCCGAGAGGACTCTTATAACCTCTCGAGGTCCTTAATGCGGAAATGAGATCATATCACGATGGACTTCGTGACTGGGTTACCAAGGAGTCAAAAAGGAAATGATTTGATTTGGACAGTGGTCGACAAACTGACAAAGTCGGCTCACTTCATCGCAGTACGAAAGGACCTCGATTTGGACAAGCACGCTGAGTTGTACGTGCGTCAGAGAGTTCGTCTATTTTGAGTGCCGGTGATGATTTCTTCAGACTGAGACCGAAATTCGTAGCTACCTTCTGGAAAAGTTGCAGAGTGTTTTGGGAATGAAACTACAGCATAGTACGGATTATCATTTTCAGACGGATGACTAGTTTTAAAGGACAATTCAGATCTTTGAGGACAGGTTGAGAGCTTGTAGGTTGGTTTTCAAAGGAAGTTGAAAGGAACAACTTCTACTCGTTGAGTTCACTTTACGACGGTTGCCGCCAGAGTTTTCGAGATGGCTCTCGTTTCAACAAAGACACGGTCGAGATGGTTCTTTCGAAGCGAGCGTAGAAGCGAGTGTATAGAACTTCAGTTGGTCATGGTGAAATCAGAGGAAAAAAAAAATCGCAGGTCCAGAGTTGGTTCAGAAATCAGTGATTCAGTTGCAGTTATCAGAGACAGACTTGAGGCCGCTCAGAATTGCCCACTTAGCTTCGTAGATTTTTGGTATCAAAGACCTTTGGAATTTCAAGTAGGAAAGTATATTTTTCATGGATGTCGCCATGATAGGGACATCGTGTTTTGTTAAAGAAGGGAAGATGAAACAGAATTTAAATCGGGATACATCGAAATTTGGGTTCAAAGGAGGATTTTGACTTTGATTGGATAAAGAAAGCAATTCGAGAAACTGTCGGCACCTTTAGCCGAGTGGTACCTGGGAATGAAGAAAAGGGGTCTGAAGTCGGGAGTTTGAATCATCGATACGGTAGTTAACCGCTTAGTGGAAAAAGGGGAAAAAAAAAAAACCAAATTCTTGCAACTTTTATTTTCGCAAAAGTGGACAAGTGTTCAGCATTTTGAATCCGTAATGGTTTGGACAAGTTTGGAAGTGATCTAACATTACCGCAGTACAAAAAGAGTAACCAGGGAAAGAGAAGATTCGATGAGACAATTGTAACCCCACCTTTTGTTTAAGAATTTGTAAAGGTTTAAATTTCGAGGACGAAATTTTTATAAGAGGGGAAGAGTTGTGACATCCCGAATTTCCAATTCTATTTTCAATAAATTGAAATGGGCATTTCATCTCGTGCACATATAGTTCTTTTCCCTGAACTGATCACTCATGGGATAACTACTCTACTAGGTGAAGCCGTTAAGAAATTCTAATGCATCGGACTTGAGAATTTGACCAGGAAACGACCTTTCGACCGAGTTAATCTGCAAGGATCATTACGGCATAGTTAAAAATCGATTAGAGACCGGAGATAGGTCGACTCGATAGAGGCATGTGATCGAGTGTGGGTGATTCCACCAGATCGCACAATTCTTGTCGATCGACACTGGACCGGTTTTTCGTCGTTTGGGTACCCCGTGTCCGTGTTTGAAACCTTGAGATTATCTCAACAACCGAGAGTCCCCAATGTGTCAAAGATGTACATTGTGGCTTGAATTGATCAACCACGGGTCAAATGCATGAAAATTTCTAAAAGCTACCCGGTAGATCAGGACGCGCTAATATCGTGCTAGAGTGAAATTAACCGTGAAATTAAGATCGAATTCAGAAATTGGAAGTCCTGGTGTGTCACAACTCATTTTAGGAATATTGACTCATACTCGGAGGATTTTTCATGCAAACCAAGTTTTTCAGCAAATTAATCAAGGTATGGCTAATTTGGCTCGAGAAATTGGTAGGCCCGCTTTTGATTGTACTTTTGAGATCTAAGATGGTTCTATGGTCAAGTGATTACATGAATTGAAGTGTGGTGACATTAGATTAATTTATGGATTTCAATTTAATTCAATTGGAAGGAAATTGAATGAATTGTGTTGTACAAGATTTTGGAGAATTTATGCCCCGGCGGAAAATGAAATTGAACCTATTGGATTAAGGTTGTGGGAGGTTGGAGTTAGTGGATTGTGACATCACAAGTGATGTCATGGTGTGGGGCAAGAAGTGGCTAGGATGTTGACAAGTGGATGGTGAGGTTTGGCTCTTGAAAAGGTGGGCTTTCAACATCATCTTCTTCCTTGATTCAAGGGGCTTGTCTTGGAACTTGAGGAGGAGAGAGAGAGGGAGTTGCGACGGACCCAGCAGCCCTCCACCCGACCGGCCGCCCCTCCGCCCACTCGCCGCCGCCGTCGCCGCGCCGTCCACCGGCGTCGCCCGTTCGCGCATGCCGCTGCCCCTTAGCCGCGCGACCGACCAGCCCGCGCGCCGCTCGGTCCAGCTCGTGCGACCTCGAGCCTCCTGCCCCTCCGTCCAGCCGCTTGTCGCCGTCGCCGGAGCCTCCTTTGTCGTCGCCGTCGCCGTCCGACTCCGCCCCGAGGTGCCGCCGTCTCTCCCCCGCCGTTCCTCCGCCCAAACCAGCACCAAATCAGCCCTTCTCGGCCTCAACCAGCAACAAGCAAAAATGGGTATGGCAGCGGACGTTTGGCCCGTTTTGGCCGGCTTCCCGGCCTCGAAGTTTAGGTTCGCCTTTGGAAAAGTCGATCCCCCCGTCGCCCCCGTCGTTTTGGTCCGCTCGGCTCGGTAATCCGGTGAGTTTAACTCACTAAATCTTGATTAGACGGTTAATGATGCCCTAAGTGTGCTTAGTCTAAGTTAAGTAAGCTTAGGTGATTAGTTTAGTTTATTTAATTGCGATTTAGATTAAGAGGTTGGTTTAATCTAAAGCATGTTTAATTAAGGCTAAGAGAGTTTATTTTATAATAAACCTTGATGGGACATAATAGGGTTTTATGTTTGATTTATTTAAATGTTTCGAAATTCTTGAATTTTTAATAATATATTATATTACGAAATTATTAAAATATTATTATTTATAAAAAAATTAAAAAAAATTATTTCTGACCTCAATTGCTTAGAATTTTGTGCTAATCGTTGCTGTGCATTTAGAATTTTAATTTGATGAGTAGATAATGCAAATTGAGTGTTGGTTGTGAAAAATATGGATTTTATTCAGAAAATCTCAAGTGTCGGGTTTGGCACCGAAATTGGATTTTAAGGATTACTATTGCAATTGGAGTATTTGAGTGAAATGCAAATCGTCCGAAGGTCAGTTTTGAATTGTCGTGTCTTTGGTTGAAAGGCTCGGTCGCAGTAGTGGCTAGGCCAACTGGACTCGTATTCCTTTAGAATCGTCGTCAACTTAGTGATGAGACTCGGGTCGCAGTAGAGGCTAGGCCAACTGGACCTGATTCTAAACTTAGTGACGAGGCTCGATCGCAGTAGTGGCTAGGCCAACTGGACCTGTATTCCTTTTTAATCGTCGTCAATATAGTGACGAGGCTCGGGTCGCAGTAGAGGCTAGGCTAACTGGACCTATGCTCCTTCAGGAATGTCGTCGATGTAGTGACGAAGCCGCGCTCCAAGGGGGGAGGCGATGCTTGGCATTAATGTTAGTAGATAGCCGAACGCGAGTAGGCTATGCCCTTGTGTGGCAGTGAATACTAATTAGAATGCGTGCTGAGTGTATTTGTGGTTCCTATGAAAGTGTTGGCGTTTCAATTGTTTGAATTCTTATTATCTCCTGAGTTTGTGAGATACAAATTGTGCTAACCTGCAAGAAGGGATTAAGACGAGGTAAGTCTTCCGTGTGCTGTGGCTAGGCCACCCGGGGTGTATTTTCTTTCTAATAGGGGTTTAGGGGGTTGAACTTGCTGAGACAATGTCTCACCCCGTTGTGGGCCAAAATTTCAGGTCCCTAGATGGTGGTCGTGGAGGACCCGAAGCCATGGTGTCTAGAAAGGTGGAAACTGAATGATCGGTGAACGTGTCCTGCTAGTGGTCTTAGGATAGTTCCCCTTTTGTCCAGCCGGTCTATTTTGTAAACAGTCCAGTGTTGTATTTAAACCTTTGTTTATAAATGAGTGTTTGGTATTGTGATTGATTGCCTGCTGTTCTATCCCAAGTTAAATGTTGTCAGGGGATTTGTTTCGCTTCCATATGCGTAATATAATGAATGGGTCGGCGACGTATCCTGGGATGTCGCATATTTGATCGACCGCAGTGGGATGTGCGCGCGCTCGGGGTTCGGGGCGTGACAATCACCTTGCCCAATAATCTATATAAAGCATCATAACTATATGTTCTATCGTTGAATGAGATCTACTTATCACAACCATTTATTAATTAATAAATTATAGAAGTCTAAGGTATTCTAAACAAGTTTATATTATGATGACAATTAGTGCCGTAAAAGTTGCAATAATTTCTTATTTAGTTATTTAACAAGTGCCTTAAGGATACTTTTCAACAGAACCTATTAAATATGTAAACCATAGGATCTAAGAGGCATAAATGAGAACAATAATTGATTTTATTTATCAAATTGCAAGGAGAGTTGCGCTTCTCCCTTTCATTTCATCCACTATAAATGCACGAGGAGCAACAAATATATTCCAATTTTACTGTTGATAAGATAAAGTCTCTAATATCTAGATTATCTTCAAATGCCTTATCTAAAAATTATTTATTAAATGAAGAAAAAATGAGAATGCCCTGTATCATATATATTCTTGTGCATTAATTTCTGGATGGATCATCTAGCTTGTGTGACTTGTTCTATATAATTGTCACTTAATGAATAAAGTCGGATTTAAGGTTTGGGAAAATAGCAATAACAATGCCGTTACTATTTGGGTGATCAAGTAAGTCCCATTTGAAGGGAAAAAAAGTTCACTTGAATGACCTCGATGACTTCCCTTACTTGAAAATCCGACGTAGAATTAATTTAATACAAAATATCCAACATGACTCAGAAAATGGTGAGTTAAGCGTATAGAAACGACGTCAGATACCTTTCCATTCTCCAAATTGACAATTTGGGACTAAAATAGGTTACAGTCAACCTACAGAACAAGCATTTATATAGACCAAACAGCAAAAGTGATGTTCTGACATCAACTCAAAGAGAACCTTTCATTGCTAAACCATATTTTTGGTCTGAATGCAATGCCCTTTCTTCACATTGTCTTTGTCTTCTCTCTCGAGTCGCCCCCCACTCACTCGTCCATACACTACAGAAAGGGATTATATGGATCGAGAATAGTGAATTTCAGAGGGATAAACTTTTCCCAAAATAAGATGGACGGCTGATTTGCTGAGTTATTATTGGTTTTGATTTATTTATGACAATACATTTGGCTTCTATGCAATTTACTTTTGGTAAGAAAACCATCGTCTCATGGTTTTGTCTTGGATGTTTGGAGTTTATTATTATCATTATTTTATTCGGATATTGGTGTGAGAAATTGATGCATGTGTGGTTTAAATCTGGAATCATTTCGTAATCAATTTAATTAGCTGTAGAAACGTTAATTGGTATAACGTCATTTTGTGAGAAATAGTTTTTTCACAACAAAGATACGAATAATACATGTATGCTCCTGCCTTCTTACTATCCACAATCGATGTTCACTTGGGCAATATTTAATCTTAGTCACACACACCAGCGACCTCTAATAGCCACGTTTGTTGGATTTTAACTCGTGGGGACTTGGTTAGATAATTAGAGATTAAAAAAATTGAAACTACAAAAAGTTTGATTAGAAATGTGGTGAAAGTATCAGGATGAAAAATTATATATATATATATATATATATATATATATTTTTTTTTTTTTTTTTTTTTTTTGAAGAAAATTTGGATTGATGATTTTCCTAGGCCTAGCCTAGCATGGCAAAGTCCGGTCTGGGCCATTCGGGTGTGATTTATACTCCTTACCAATAGGAAGGCACGAGAGTCTCGCTCCTAGGTGAACGAATGGGACTCTAGGAGCCATCTTGACTAGGGTTGCAGGGCAACGCCTCCGAGCCGTCAAAGGGCCTTTATAGTTTAAGCCCATGCTTTATTAGTAATTTGAGCTTGGGCCCATTAACAATTGTTGAGTATATATAATCTTTTTCTCTAATAATTTAGGGATGTAACAGAGAGAAGGGTGATGTGTTAATTAAAGTGAAATCCTCCACTGAATGTAGCCCTATTTTAAGGATTAACCAGGATGGAAAACCTTATATCTCGAATTCTCTTTCTTGCTTTTATTTTTTACTTCTTTGTGATAGTGTGCCAAATCCTAACATGGGCCACCTCTTGAGTTGCCAAAATCATTTTTTGTCAATCTTGATAAATAGGAAACAAGTTTAGGCTAGAGTTCTATTTTCTTAACTTTTTTGCCCTTTCTTTGTGAACTTAAACGAAGCTTTTATGTTGGAATATGTTGGAATCATTGCACCTCAAGTATTATGTTCGTCAAAAGGACTTCATCAGGGTACTTTTCGAAAAAGACATTTGGAATTGAAAGATCTATGACATAATTATTCATGTATAAATTTTAGCATTTTTAGTATACTTTTCTCTATTCATAACTATGCATATATGAGTAGTCAATAACCTAACTCTTTTTTTTTTTTTTTTTTTGCATGAAAGTAAGAATTTATTAAATAATATCTACTCTACCCCTCTTATCATAAAGAAAAACAAAATGTAAATCTTGAGAAATGCGTTGTGGTTGATCTTATCGCTCATCTAACTTTACGATATTTCTAGCAATGGACAGAATTCCAGTTCAAACTGATCTAAAATTATGTCTTAATCCTGGAAACTTCCTACTTTTCCCAATTAAGTATATCAATCAATTAGATGTTTTCAAAGGATTAGCTCACGCTTTTATTCTTTCGTTCTTGATAAGAGTGCATCTTCAAATAGGCCCATCATTTCTCTCTGACTTTACCAGCAACAACTCTCAACACCTGAGGCTTCCGTAGAGAAAAGCACTTGGAAGCTTTTTCTCCGGTTGAAAAATTCGCCACTAACTCAAATTAGAAGTCATGACCTTACCATTTACTCATGTAACGTCATGATCTCCGATGACATGGAAAAAAATTGTTCAAAATTTATAAATCTATTGTGCTTTTACCAATTTAGTCATAAATTTGTTAATTGTGTCAATTGTGTTATAAATATTTTTATATTTTGCCAATTGAGTCCATCAAGTCAATTTTGATAGAAAATTGTTGACGTGGGTGCTAGCTATTGTCGTGACCTAGCCCTCAAGTGAGGTAATAGGTTTAGAGCTATTGCTTAAAAAAGGGCCTAACGGCCCATGATTTAAATGCAGACCCTCCCAAACCCATACCTTGCATGATGTCAAGTTTCAAATTGACTCTAAAAGAATTTTCTAAAAAAGAAGTCGACATTAGCCTATTAAGGTTAGCTAGAAACCAAATAAGTTATGAGAGTATACATTACTTTCTACGCAATTAAAGAATCCAGGGTTAGGAACTTGATTACTCTAATTGAAAAACTTCTACTTTTAAGGAGTAAATAATCCAAAAGGTTAATTTTAACCTTTACGAGGACTTTTGAAAGTTTTTCTTTTAGAATTTTTTCAGGTTTTTTGGAAAAATTGAATTTTCGAATTTTCAAACAAAAAAATCTAGATTTTTTAATCTTTTTGGATTTTTTTATTAATTTTCTAATTACTACTGAAATTTTTAAACATTTTCCAATTTTGGAATATTTTGAAAATTTTTGAATTTTAAAATATTTTTGAATTTTTTAAAAGCAAAAAATCCAAAATTTTAATATTTTCTAATTTTTTTTAATTTTCGGAAAATATTTTAGTTATTATTTTTTTCATTTTGTGGAAATTTTTTAATTTTGAATTTTAATTTCAATATTTTTTAATATTTAATATTATTATATTCGAGGAAGCCGGTTCAGACCGAGAAAACCGATCCTACTCGCTGGCCCGACCCAAAACCGAATCCGACCTAGTCGGATAAAAAAAAAGTAACTTTTTCTATTTTTTTTATTTTTTAAAATTTATATTGCTTCTTTCTTTTTTCTCTTTTTGTCTTTTCCCTGCACCTTTTGCTCGACAAATACTTCCCGATGCCGACTTTTGTTTACTATTTCTCTATTTTTTTTTTCTGCAATTTTTTATTCTTTTTCCTTTTTCTTTTTATTTTTCTCTTTTGTCTTTTCCTCAGTCCGTTCTTTTCCCCTTCTCTCTCGGCATCATCTTCCATCTCTTGCCCCTCCTTCAACGAGATCGAAGGTCCCCATAAGGCCAGAACACACCAAACTACTTCTTTAATATCCAAAAAAACAAAAAAATTAACGATTCAAAGCATTAAAAGCAACTAAGCTTAATTAAAATAATTTAAGCTTCTTGCAAACTATGCCCGTCTATCCCGCGACTACCATCCATGACAACAAACACCATCCTTCAAGTTCACAAGTCAAGACATGGTAATCCAGAAACATACCGCACATATAAAAACCTTGGAACAAGAACATACGAAACGGAGGGTAGCAGCGGGAACCTATTAAAACTCATTTGACAAGCCAAGAATCCAGAAACGACGAAATACTAAGAACATATGTATGTATTTCTGCCAAACATTTTGTCGAATACACGGAGGGCGTTGGCTAAATGAAAGCTTCATATTTATTAGAGACATGAAATTAGACTAGGATCAACAAGCGAGGTTCGACTTCGGTGCGGAAACAACTGATTATACTCAGTGCAAACAAAATAACAACAAGCATCGGACAAAAAAAAGACCAAATACGGGCATCTAACCTGGGCATTTTATCGAGCATACGCCATGCACTAAAGAAACAAGAGATTTTTGCCTAGACCAAGACTCAAACGCGAGCCTAGGCTCCAAACCGAACATGCCAGCACACACGGAAACATCTATGAAGGATTGGTAGGACCAGAGCCCGCGCGAACTAATCGGTTGCGAGCTCCGGCTCGACACCTCCCAAATGGGGCACCTACAGTTCGGAAGACTTACCTAGTTTGGGCGATGAGCAATGGGTGGACCTCGGGCAACAGTGACACTCTCGATCTCACTCTCTCCCTCTGGCTCGCCCTCAGATCTCTCTTGAGGTCCCTCTCTCTCCGATCTCTCTTGAGCTCCCTCTCTCTCTATCGCTCTCTCTCTCGGCCAAAAAACCCCCATGAACAAGCCCCCTCCTCTCCCTCTTAAAGGCGACCAGCAAGCGCGCATGGCTTTTGTCGCTGCCAGCTTGTCGGTCAAACCTGATCCTCGACGCTGGGATCACGCTGCAATCTGTTGTACCTCCATCATGTTAGAAAATAGTAAAATTGATTTTGTTTAGCTTATTTGTCTTTTAATTGTTTTTCGGCTAACTGTGTGAAAGCAAGAGTATGGCAATTTGCAAACCGCCAAACGAAAGGGTGCTGCAGCGCCACTGCTTAAACCACCAAAGAAGAGTATTCTTGAAGAGGCCACAAGCTGATCAAAAAAGAAGGGGCACACATTATAATAATGTTATAGTAGCTATTGGAGTCTTCAAGAGCAGGAAGCAAGGTGCAACTTGCGGCTGGCAACTTTTGTTCACACTGAAGACGGCAACGAGAAGAAAAGTTCAACTTCACTTCTTGCATGTTGAAGTCAATGGCGGTGGAGTCCAGGCGGTGGAGATGTGTATAAACATATGTACTTATGTTAGTTTATTTGTAGAGAGAGTGAGAGAGCTTTAGAAGCATATAGAAAGATAGAGAGAGTTTTAAGCTTAGCAAAACTTGTGTGTACTCCATATTAAGCCTTTGCAAGGCATTTTAAATACTATAATCTCTATTTGTGTGTTTACACTCTCTCCTTACCAAATCCTTCAAAGCTCATTTATTCTTTTGGTTCCAACACATCACTCCTCCTTTTTCGCAAAGGGCATGAGTGGCATGAAGGGGTTAGAAATTAATCCTAATTTTCTACATGATTGAGTCCTAAATAAAAAGAGCAAAAAAATTAGATATCAACAACTGTGTCCTATGTGACAGCACCAGTGCCGACGTGGATATTTTTTAATAAAATTTTCATTTTCTTCAATTATTTATTAAGTTTTTCCTCTTATGTTCTTTTTTCCTTTTTTTTCTTTTTTCTTTCTCTTTCTTTCTTTTTATTTCTCAGCTTCTTCTTCCTCTAACAAGATGTTGGACCTTGGAGATCGGTCAGTGGCTGGGCGAGCCTTGCCCAACAACAGCGAGGTCAGCCTTCTTGGCCCTCGCTTCTAGCCAATTGTTGCCCATTGTCAAGACCTGGTGACCAGCTACAAGAAGAAGGAGGAAAAAAGAAAAATACAAAAGGAAAAATAAAATAAAAATTAGAAAAAATATTTAAAAATTATTAAAAATTATTACGTCAATGCTAGTCGAGTCATGTAGGACAATTGTCATCCACATCAGCAATTTTTTTTTTTAATCAAAATTGACCGGATGGACTTAATTGCAAAATGTGAAAAATGTTTAAGATTTATTTAACACAATACAAAAGATTTAAAATTGAAATGATAAAAGTAATTTTTCCTTCGCCCGGTGTGTGAGAGCCTCTTGAGTTTCTTACGGCCAAGCTCTGTTTGGAGCAATTATAGGGAAACTTGACGTACGTTAACATGATATCATTATATATATAATTGATCATGAAAATTTCAACGTTGACCACTTTGACGTTGGCATTTGATTGATTAACACCTGTCTTAATTAGATTACTGTTGCCTAACGCCCTCTCAGGTTTGATTTGAATGTTTTGACATTGACCGACGTTGCTACACCCCTCACGCTCCCTGTATATCTCTCTGAATGTCAAAATCCTCAATCATGATGTTCGCAACCCTTGTCCATTCACTTGCATGGACGTGGCTCGCCTCATGGAACACCCAAATCTTCGTTCATGTGGTGGCCAACCTCCACGAGGGCAAGTCACCAGACCTCCCGACCTCCATGACCATCACATTTCACACACAAACACACGCAATGGTGACAGCTGATCAACCCAATATTTCCTCGTCTTCCCACTTCTTTTCCACATAAAAATGATATTTTAATAAGCTTGGACTAAGTTGACATTTAAAGCCGAAAATCGATGATTCAAAGACAGCGTATGAATCTGGCCAGAAAGAAGAAAGAGACAACCTATAAAATTAGATAAAACAAATGATTTTATGCAAGAGGATGGACAGCTCATTTTCACCATCTTTTGGCATCACGGTCAAGGATTGATGTATGTTACCCGACATGACGTGACATGACATGACATGTTGGGTTATAATTTACCAACAAATTTCTCCATTATACAGGACCGATTGTATAAAGATTTGCGATATAAAAACTTTCAAAATTTATATCATAATAATAACTTTCATTTGGTGTCCATCTAACCTGATTATGAACTTGGTAGTCTTTGGGCCCACCTAGCCTAGCCCAAGCCACAAGTGGCCAAGGGCATCTATGGGTGGGTACAAGTAAGACCTTATAATCATAACGCCTAAACAGGCACATTCAGTCTACAAGTTTATTATATATTTTTCCTTTCAAGGGCCCCGGTCAAGGCTATATGTTTGGCCTAATCCAAAGGCTCAATTGAGCCCACTCATTAATCACCTTTAGATTCCATTCACTTACAAAAGTTCCTTAGGAAGAAATTACTCCCCTAGAGTCATGGCAGTTCTTTCATCCCATAGTATCCCTATAACTATTAACAAAAGAGGTCCAAAGAGATTACCTTCTAAGCTCTCTTTGTTATAACTTAATATTGAGTTTTAACCAATTTTCTTTGATCTGTTAGGGCACTAGTATGCGCAATATAACCAAAGGGCATGGATAAAATGAATAGAAACTATCTAGTAAAACAAAGGGCATTTGCTCTAATGTTTTATTGCCTCAATCAACCAAAGTAATATGGAGTAAAACTGGTTTCCGTAAGAAAATTCTAAAGGCACGGTAATTCCAACAAGTTGTGAGTGAATTTGCATGGAGCACACTTCACTTTGAAAGTAGGAATATTAGAGCTGGTTTTAGAAGAATAGAAAGTGATAGGAGGTGAAATAAATTAATTTTCATTCTAGGTCTTGTGTTTGAGGACAAAATGATCATTGATTGGATGCACCCATGTCCTTGTGATCAACGTTTGTACATCATGTATTACCTGGTTGGTAAGTCAGGACACTAAAATTATGTGTCATCCTTATCATATCAAAAAGGTCAGAATTGTCTGCATGGGAGGCACCAACAACATAAGTTATCTTTTTTTTGCCTATTTTCCCTTCCTCATCCATTTTGCGGATGTGGTGCTGGCCGTTATGAAGTGAATTATGGGGCAGAATGCTTCCGCATTGCCTGTTTGCATTTGATGCCTGTGACGCTTATTGATCTAGGGTGGCTAGACTACTACTGCGAGATATGGAGATTGGACACTCATAGTTCTGCTGTAGTTTATATGGAGCACTTTCTCCTACTTGGCAGATGGATGAAACCATGCAGTTGTCACATTTATTAAGAGTTCCTGTTTATTTTCATCTTTCAGCAGTTGTTTTGTCTTCTTTGGCCAAGACTTGTGTTTGAGGAACATGAAAATGCGGAAACACAATTAATTCCACTCCGAAATCGGTTTATAGTTTCCATCTATAGAGAATAACGACTAGATTTTGCAATTGAATTATCTAGCCTGACAAAAAGAATTTAATGGAAGACTCCATGTTGCCCGTGATACTGAGTTGATTATTACTAAATTCTCATGCAGGGCATGATACTAGATTCTGAAAGGCCAACTCCTCCTTAGTAAGACATCAGTACCAAATTAGCATCTACTCTTGAGGCATAGAGTTCAGTGCGAATAGTGCTTTCTCATGTGAATAACAATCAAGAATCTATTTGTCTAATCAACATCTGACCTCACAAAGCAAGATTGCTATAAACTCTGTTGCTTTTCTGCGCAGTTTTTCTTGTTGCAATTGTCGCAACCTATCTTTTTCCACCTTGAGAGGAAAAGATATAGGTTTAGGGGTATTGCCTTAAGGCATGCCTAAAGCACTTGATTAGGCGTAGGCTCTCTCAATCCTTTACCCTGTGCGTCATTGGAATAATCGATGATAGGTCAAATTGACTTTATGTGGGTTTTCAAATAAGAAATCGCCGCTAGCTTACTAAGTGAGGTATATGAGTATACCTCACTTCCTACATAACTAGAAAATCTAAAGTCAAGGTCTTAATTACAATAATTATCCAATTAGAGCCATTTTGGTCACATAATAATTGAAATGGAAATGCACAAACAGTGACTTATCATTTATTCTTAAGATTATTCAACCTTATTGTAAAGCCTTAAGAACTTATTCAATTTTGGGTAAAGAAATTTTTTTATCAAAGTTTCCGCACATTTTAAAAGAAAACTACTCAAAATATAATTTCTAGTCCTTTTTTTCTAATTTTTAGGAAAAGTAAAAGAAAAAATTAAAATTTTATTTAAAAAAAATTTTTAAATCCTAATAAGGGACCCGGGCCGTGCCCTAGGGCCCGGTCCGAACAATGGGCTGCAACTGGTCTCAAGAAGCTGGACTCATGGATACAATAGTCTAGAGCCAACCAAGCCCAAATTCTACAAGGCTGAAGCTCAACCCAAATTTGCTAAAGCCTAATCTAGCCCAAACCTAATACACTCAGCCCGCTTGCAATTAAGAAAATGCTCACACTTGCTGTCCCCATTTTTCCCCTCGCTAATCTCTCCTTTTACAAAAACCGCTCACAGGGCCATTCCCAGAACCAACGCAAAATCCCCTCTTCCCAGTGGACCGGGAATATCTGCTACTTCAAGCACTAAAAGAATTCAAGCTTAATTAAAATAACTCAGGCACCATCACAAGTCGTGTCCAGCCATTACACGGCTATCACCCGAGGCCACCGCCACCGCCACCCTTCATCTTCGCCAGCCATCAGCGTGAACAGGCGACACCGGCTAGACCCCCCATCCACGGCAACTTCCGAATCCTTGCTGAATCGTGGCCATCATCGACAGCCACCGCCATTCACCAAAATAACGGCTCAATTAGACTCGGCTCGAAAGACACCGACTTTCAGCTCACGCTTCACCCAAGACAGGGCACGGCAAGGATTTGAAGAGAGAAGAAGAAGAAGAAGAAGAACCAGACCACTTTCTTCACCCTAGACTCTTGTTTCGTTGTTCGTGAAATTATGTCCTTTTGTAAGGGAGAGAGGGGGAGGGAGAGGGAGAGAGAGTCAGGAATGCAGAGAAAGAACCAGCCCCCTCCTTTGTCTTTTTCCTTTCTCTGTCTGAGGTCGGGGCCTAGATCCCAACACTGAGGCCGTCGTCGTCAGCACTCGGAAAATGTTCCAATGATATAGCATTTGTACTCATTTTATGCCGCATCCCGCACCATCGGTGCATGTCTCTTTAAAAAAATAAAAGCAAATTTCCTAATTAAGCGAAGGAATTCATTTTAAGGTTTAATCAAATATCCAAACATATTATAATTTTTTTTAAATGACTTCTTATTAACACTTAATTTTGACCCTCTATTTAGGGTTTAATTGCATAGAAAATTAGAGATTAATTTTTGATCCCTAAAAAATCATTAAAATTACATAGAATATAAACATTAGGAGCATTTGCATTAATAGAAAAAAGGAAAAGAAAAAGAAATTGATTAGAAGAATTAAAAAAAAATTAATTGTTATAAAAAAGGGGGGGGGGGGGGGAGACGGTGTCTTCCAGGCCGGGCCCACTCCCATCATCCTTTCTCCCAGGCCCAGCCCGCGTGCTGTTCTTCTTCCCCTTCAAGCCCCATTCACGCTTCTACAAAAAAGCAAGGTACAAACCATAGGAGGCAAAGGATTGCGAGGAGGGCAGGTAGGGGCGTAATCCATGGGTCGGGGTCAGGCCGGTCGGCAAACTGGCAATGGCAGAAGCCGTGCACGCTTGCCAGTTGCCCTTAAAAGCGAGGGGACTCCCTCGTTTGCTAAAAAGGAGAAGCTTAAGAGGAGAGAGGGGAGCTCGAGCTAGCAGAGAGACGGTACCAGCGAGTGCTAGTAAAGAGGGAACAGACTCGGGAAGGGAAAGGGATCCGTTCGCTAATGGCTTCTCAAAGTCGCCTGAACCTTCGAAGAACAGACTCGGAAAGCTCCCTCTTCCTCCGTACGTACCCTATTTTAAGCTCCAGCCCCGTCGGTTCCCCGTTGAATTGCTGCTGTTCCGGTTCGTTAGCGCACGTCAATCGTTCGACAGATTGTTTCAATAAAGAACCTAAGTCGAATCCCTAAAACCAAAGCTTAGATCTTCGTTATCTACCTGATTTGTTTTAATATTGTTGGTCCGACATTGACATCGGTAGTTTCTTTGATTTTTGGTGGCATATCTCGCATCGTTTGAGCTGGCCCTTGTGTGTGCACTCCTCCGCCAGCCCGCGGTTAGAGGCCGCTATAGTCAGTCCTTTTTATTTTTATTTTGTCTTGGCATGCATATATATGTCTGCTTTGTTTCTAAGACATTTTTTTTTTTTTTTTTAAATGTATATCTCTAGTGAGCTTAATGTCGCCGGAAAGAGTTCGGCATTAGGCAGAGTAGTGGCCGGCAAAGATGGCTTGGTGACGGTCGGCGACTACGTTGGGTGTTGTCGTCAATTTGTTTAGAGTTCTGTCATGGGACCGTGCGGTGAAATTCTAGCGTGTTAGTGTATCGGTGGGAGGCTTCGGTAAAGGACGTTGCACGGGAGTTAATGCAAAGAAGAAGACGACGGGCAGGAGGAAGGAAATTAGAAAAGAAATAAGAAATAAAAATATAAAAATTCGGAATTTAAAAAAAAAAATCATGAAAATTTCAAAAAATTCAAAAAAAAAATTCAAAAAAATTGGAAAAATCAGAAATCTTTGGAAAAATCTAAAAATTAGCATTTCGAGTAGTTTTCTCTTAAAAGGTGAAAAACCTTTAAAAAATTGAAACCCAATTGAATAAGCATTTAGGGTTTCACCATAAGATTTTTGGATGCCTTTTTTTTTTTTTTAGGAGACAATGCTAAGTTGCTACTTGATTGCGCAATTTCAATATATCAATTTATTTTCTTAGAATAGTTAGGATGGACCTTAAAATCTTCAATAGGCTACCTTGACACTTTGATTAGCAAATAGTCAAGTTTAGGTACCGAAAGGACTCTAGTTAAATAGTTAGGGTATTCGGAAAAAAAAAATAGTTAGGGTATTCAACCAAAAAAAATAGTTAAGGTAATCAAGTCCTCGATTCCGAAACCCCTTGTTGCACATGTATCAAGATGACACTCTCGGGTCTTGATTAGGATTTCTAGTAGACCCTTAACAATGGTTAATGGCGACTCCTTGTGAACACATAGATTAGGAAAATCAATGTTCTACAAGGTATGGACTTGGGATAACCCATGCTTTATAAGCAAGTATCTCTAAACATGTTTCCCTCTCGAGAGAGGGGTAGGTTGCGACACTTCCTTAAAGATTTTTTTTTTTAGAAATGTCATATTTTCCATGAAATAAATGAAGCCTTACGGAGTATCTGTTTTGTGAAAAAACCTCATGATAAAAGAAAATGCTTTTCGAGAAATCATTTTCCAACAAAATATTTTCCCCTTTTTAGGTTAAGTAATTCATTTCCTAACTTTAAACATGCATATTTTCTTTAATCGTAAATTAATTTTCTTTGATTGATCATTTTTAGTAAATCAAACTTGTGAAAGTCTAGAAAACTAATTTGTTAAAAAAAAAATCACTCAAACGAATAAACCCATATGTTTGATTATGAAAATTTCATAATAAGGGAAAATACTTTTCATAAAATTATTTTCAATAAAATGTTTTCCCCTTTTTAAGGTTAGAGAGTTCATTTTCTTAATTTTAAGCATGCATATCTTCTTTGACTATATATGGTTTTTCACTGATTGGCCATTGTCAATAAGCCAAATGCATGAAAGTTCAAAAAATTAATTCATCAAAAATTCTTTCACTCAAATAAACACACCCCGTAGTGATTAGATAAGTTCCTTATTAGAGAGTTCGTACTAACAATGTAAATTGTATAATAATTTGATGAACCACAAGAGTTTGAAGATTGGGACTTGAAGTAGAGTGGCCTTCCGGGTGGAATGGTTTGTTCAAGTGACCAATTAATGTCACTTTGTGTTGCTCTTTTAGAGGCGGCAACTTAGATGTTCATGGAAGGTGACTAACTACGTGGCAGATTTCACTTTATGTTAATGTCACTTTGATGAGTCGACAATTACTAGATTTGAGTGGATGGCCTGTTAATAGGTTCTAAAGGAGGCAAACTCTTTCAAAATAATGACACAAATGGTCCATGAACTTTGCTTTAATATATAATGTGGTCCGTAGACTTTTTATTTGTTTAATATGGTCTTGAACTATTGATAAATGTTTAACGCAGCCCTTTTGTTTGCTCAAATGACAAGCCAAGCACTTTTTTATGACGTAAATTAATATATGTTGATTTGAATTTCTAAAAATGATGAGTCAGCATGTCCATTTTTTATCCATTTAATTTTAAAAAAAAAAAAAAATTAAAGCATTAACATGTCATTCATTACTTGATGACATAAATTCATATCATGATATGAGATGAATATCTCACTTGAATAATCCACGTGAAACTTTTTTTCCCGCCATTCAAACTTAACAAATTGGAAAACACATAAGCTAATACCATTAACTTGAACTAACGGAAGGACAACATCGACCATTTTCATTTAGTCTAGGAATAAAGTCGAACATTCACTAATAGTTCAGGGTCACATTGAACTAATTTAAAATATCGTAATGATATTGTGCATTCAATTAAAGTTCACGTAATATTTGTGTGATTTTCGCAACCCCTCCTCAAGCAATAAATGGGTACCAAATTAGCATCTTCTCCTTAGGCTTCTAAAATTTCATGCAGATAGTGCTTTCTCATATAAATAGCAAACCAGGTTCTATTTGTTTGATTGACATCGAACCTCACAGAGTGAGATTGCTCAGACTTTGGTCTACTTCTCTAATCAATATCTTGTTGCAATAGAATATTGAAGATATATATATTTTTTTTGTGTTAATATTCTTGTTTGACTTATGTTATGTGGTAGCTTGTCCTTTTGATTACTTTCTGATTCGTGATGCTAGCATGGAGTTAATTTCACTTTTCAAGTTGAGATAAATTGATGTAAAAAAAAAAATATCTACATTAATAGGGGGGGCATACTCAACACCAGAGGTCACACGTGAGAGAATGATTGTAACGTGTGAGTTGTGTTGAAGAGAAGTCACTCATCGAAAAATTGGTATGGTGTTGAGTAATGAATATATTATAGTTAACCTATAACTTATTAACTTAAACTTTTGAGTGAAAGTAAGTCCAATTAGATATGTTAACGGACTTGAACTATTATAAAGAAGTCCCATGTCAAAGAATTAGTATGATGTTGAGTAGTTAATATATTATTTTTTGCCAATAATTCATTGGCTTAAGTTTTTAAGTGAACGTAAGTCTAATTGATTATATTGATAGGCTTAGATTTGGATTGCCTCTTAGCAAACTCCTAGGTAAATGTATCGGGTATTTGCTACGCTCTTCTAACAAAAGTAACTAGTTAGGATGGATGGGCGGTGGAGTGTGAGAGGAGTGAGGCATGATGTTCCATTTATTAGTCGCATACACATTGACTACCTAGTCATGGTTGCAGTCGGACTCTCTTGGTGTATGTTCTAGGAAGTTGGGTTGTTTTTCTTGGGATGTGTTCAATTTGCACGTGGAAAATTCAAAACCACATTTTGGGGTTGGACTAGTAGTAATGTTGCTGGCTGTCTGAATCTACGCTGTTTCTTCCAACACATTACAATAGATATATATATATATATATATATTATTTTTGGTAGATTGAACGATTGATTGATTGATATTGACGTGTTGAAATTCTTATTCAACCGCAACGTGGTATGTTGCCGAATGTGAAGCAAGCGACTTCACCAGACGTATTTTGTGCATTGGCCCCTAATTTTTGTCTCTCTGGTTTGTTTTATATTTGCACGCAGGTGATCTTTAAATTATTGCTGGGATACAAAAGCATTTGAAATGGGCGAGTCTTTGTACGCGGCTTAATTCTCCCTTTTCCATTAGCTGTTCGCATGTGAAGCTTCCTGATGCACGTGTCGTTTAAGCCATTTCGTCTGCCTAAAACGATGCAAAACTGCGAATCCCTTTTGTTCTGAACACGAATTGCGTCAAACCATGAGCCGAGGTTTTGAAGGCAAAATGATGAAGGCGAGACCAGCGAAGATGGCCATTCGTTAAAGTGATTGATGTCTGAGACTTTTTAGGGTGCTCGTGGGTCTATGAAGGACTCTCATTTGTCTTCAAGCAGCTTCGCTTTAGAAAAAGGGTGTTTCACCGTTCTCATCTGTGAAAGGACGTGGCGAATAAGGGATGGTGGAGACGGAGTGGAAGTGGAAAGCTGAGAAATTTTCCGTCGTATCAGGGACCCACTTCTGTGTCCTGTACCCCCAAGACAAACCAATGCAAGGAAAAACACGAGAAAAATCAAGAAAAGGGTTTGGGGAGAGACAGCCCACATCCTTTCGGCCTGATCCATTGAACCCCGATGATTGGTTCCATTCTAGCATATGCCTGGGGATGAGAGACTATCTTATTTAGACGGTTTGGAGAAATCCAGTAGAGTTTCAAACCTAAGGTGGCTGCACCAAATTGAATTGGCTAAGCCACCAGCTTCGATCATTCTCTTTACGGATTCTCTCTTTTTTCTTTCCCTCTCCAAAATTAGAGAGAACTACAATTTACTTATCTTGTATTTTTATTGATGAGAGTTCCCATCTTTTTTATATTAGTTTACTCATTTTACATTATTTTATATTAATTTCTAATGCGATTCTTTTTTTACATAAATATTGGTCTAATCATACAAACTGTCATAAATAAAAATATATATATGTACATGCAATAATATAGAGTCAACAATATGCCAAATTAATTGATGGTTGATAACGAAAGCATAGGATCGCACAAATTGAGAGAGTTAGGAGAAGGTGCTCACCTTCCCCAGTTTTCCCTTTTCAATAATTTTGTATTTTTTGTTCATAGTTTTTTAACATACCATAGGGTCTTTCCTGAATTCTTGTTTTTCCTTTGGGTATAATATATTCTAGCCATATTGAAATAATAAACTTCTCCTTTAGATATGGTCTTCGAGCTTACTGGAGTCGAATCGGGTAAACTCGAGCCCTACCCCATCATACTGGGCTTAATTAATAAATAAGCTTGCTCCTACCCAAAGGAACTCTTCCGACCTATTTGACTTGAGTGATCTTGGGTGGGTACATAGGCTTTTAGGCCCATGATAAGACCAATTCTTCCTGTGTAGGCAATGTTAAGCAACACGGCAACAAGTTAACCACTATTTTTAGCATACTTTGGTTCAGCAGAAGCATAAAATTGAAGGGAAATTAAAACGTGGGCATTTCTTAGGCTAAGGAATGAATCAACAAATGTGAACATCAAGAGACGTGATCTAGAGATGACCTCTTAAAGTATGTCCATGTGCAGTTTCTCAAATGAATGCGATGACGTCTGAAATGAGGATATTCCTCTCTTTTCATCGGAATCAAATTTAATTCAATCAGCCAAGATTCAAGCCCAACTACAAGTGGCAAACACATCTAAAAAGGCAAGAAAACATCATTCTCAAAAGCTGTGTAGGGATTGATTCAGATTTCTAAAGACGCGGCACGCCACGCCCACTAAACCAAATTAGGGTCTTCGATAATTGATGGGTTTTGTACGTTTAAGTTCCTTTTAACACACTCAATTTGAGATTCATACTTTAGTGAGCCCACTGAAGAGCATTTTTCACACTTGCAGAAGTCCACTCTTGAGAATTCACCTAGTTCCCCGCACTATCTCAGTTTTCTTTTTTTTTTTTTTTTGGTCATACACTATCTCTGGTTCACGACCTCGACTTCTCCTAATTTTCTCTAGTTTTTTTTTTTCTTTTTGGGTAAATTCTCTAGTACTTTCAGTTCTGATTTGGTTCACTTTGAAATTAAATTAGTAAAAGAATGAGAATCCTAAAAGATTATCTGGATTCTATCCTGCAAACATCAGGGTAGTATGATTTTCATCCCTTGAGTTGCTCGTTTTTAATGAGAGAAACCAAAAACCAATAAGGCGTCAATTGATCCATTCACTTTGGTGTCTTTGTCCTATATACGTGATTAAATAATGTCAACAAACTTAAATATATCGCTACAATTCTACGTACACTTTCCGTTCAAAAGGGGTTCTGTTTTTCCGTTCTTTATTAGAGGGAACTCTTTTTTCTAGTGTCAAACACGATACGCCACTGATATTTGGTCAATATGACTAATCTCATAAAGAGAAATATCTTTTAAAAATCTCAAGAATAATGGACTTAGTTGTAGCCAATTTTAATTCCTAAGAAAAGTCTAGATACTATTTGGAATTGCATGAGCTTGACGTCAGCAAAAACCTAACTATACAATTCAAGATGTGGTTGTTAGAGAACGGTAATTTTACAAATTTTTTGAGGTAGGGTTTTATAGAAATTGGTAGCTGTAAAATCACCCAAAAGAAAATATAATTTACCCTAAAATTTTTTAAGCAGTTATTTATTACGACACTTACCAAGCTAAGATGAAAATATGTGTCATTAGAATTGTGTCGTGACATGCTCTTGACCGTAAAGAAAGCCATCAAGAGAGCAATCTAAGAGCATGAGCCCTTTTTCTCCGAATTTCAAGAACAAGCGAAATAATTTACATCAGTTTTCATACACATCTTCCTTCCATTGTCATCTTGAAGTGTTTTTTCTTTCCTTTCCAAGAATAATCACAAACAGATAAATTCTGTATATAACTTATGTGGATACATTAATAGGAAAAGTGTTAATAAGATTTAAATATATTGCATTTGTGACTATTTAGGCATAAATCTTTTATTGATGCCAATTTAACTCTACACATTGACTTTACGCCAATTTAGTCATTTCTACTAATTTTGGGTGGATGTAGCTAACATTGACGCGGACTGATTTATGTGGCATTGCCAGCGCTATCATGTACAATTTTTAATAATTTTTTAAATAATTTTTCGATTTTTATTATTTTTCTGATTTTTTTCTTTCTTTTTTTCTCATTTTCCTTTCTTCTTCTTTTTGCCGACGACTAATCACTGGCCATGGCGAGGGTGAGCCCCAACGAGGGCTCCCTGTGCCAAATCTGGTGAGGCCGGCTCTCGCCCAAGCAAGGGCGGCCTTGCCGAGCATCGCTTGGGTGAGGGCAATGCTAGGCCCGGCATCTGGTGAGGGGAGTCTTGCTAGCCCTTGGCCTCACCATGGTCAAGAGAGGCCAGCTTGCCTGGCTATCACCTGTTAGGGGTGTGCAACCGGACTGGATCAATCCAGTTCCCGGATCGGCCCACCCGGAAAACAGGGTCGGGAACCGGTTCTGGTTGAAACCGGTCCGGTAACCGGTTCCGAGGGATTACCCACCCGGGAACCGGATCGACCGGACTAGTTTGGGAACCGGTTAGAGAACCGGTTTGTAAGCCAACCCAAAAAGACCAAAACCCTAATTTGTTTCTATCTTTACCTCTCAAGCTCTCACATCCGCAAACTTCCCCGAGCTCGTGACCTCCGCCGATCCTGGTTCCATCCGAGTGCTGACGCTGCTTCCGCTCGCCCACCGTCGCCTTCCTCCCGTGACACCTGCAGCCCGTGAGATCCCGACGTCGCCACTCCGCCTCTCCTTGCTCCACGCCCCCCGAAATCGTGATGCCGCCTCTGTCAACCCGGTTCAATGAAGTGTATAGGTCAATTGATCTGTCTTTCTTCTCTCTGCTGGGGAAGCACGAATCATATACAGGTTCTTCGGGTTCGACGTCGGGTTGAGGAGGAATGCGGACGGCCCTCCGCCGCCCGAATCAGTGTACAGGAGTCCTCAGGTCTTCGAGAAGCTGTGGCCTTTGATGGAGACCGAGAGCAATTCCAGCTTTCATGCGGTAACGGTTTTGCGCTTTCATTCTAAAGCCGTGGGCTTTAATTAGATTGTCGGATGCTTTCCTCAAACGCGTCGTCCATATTGGCGGTAACTGCCAAAGTGATGGTAGTTCGTCCATTGCCCTGCTTTGCTTGATGATTTTGATCCTCTCTCTTTTGAGCTACTTTGCTGACTTAAATCCTGTAATGGAGAAGCGGCGCTGACATTAGCAGAGCTATGCGAGTGCCGTGGCTGCTGCTGTTGTTTGGTGACACTTATTATTTGTTGCGGTTTTATAGTTTGCGTATGTGAAGATCCTTGCTGAAAATTTGCCCTGCATCGCCCTCTTCGGAGAGACCTTTCGGTTGCTTGTTTCCGTAAACTGTGGCATTCTGGTCGCAGGCTAGGTTATTTTGAACTTGCTAACCTCTTACTGGTCAGCTTAGAATTGATTTAGTGTTAGATCTCGCAATAGAGTAATTTTCTTTTCTACATTAATGCTTGATTGTAATAGGATGTTGCATAGAGAAAGTTTTTTTCCAACACAGAGAAAGTTTGAATGTTACAAAAAGGATGTTGCATTTTTCTATGGGATGAAGTGAATAGTATTTGGTGAACACATCTACAACGGTGGATGTGCTTATGCTGATTGAGATTGTAAACATTTTATCTTACATTACGAGAATTGTACAGCAATTTTTATGCAAAACATGTTCCAATATAAACAGGGTTAACCCTGTTCCCGGACCGGAAAAATAGGGTGGGTCGGGAACAAGGTCCAATGCAAACATGGTTGAGTATAGGATCCAGGTCTAGACCCTACCCACCCTAGACCCGATCACCTTATCGCCTGTGGTTGGTGGCCAGTCACCGGCAAAAGGAAGAAAAAAAAAGGACAAAAAAATCAGAAAATAATATAAAATATTATTAAAAATTATTCATGTCAACGTCAATGATATAAGTTGCCCCGCATCCATACCAACGATATTTGGTCAAAATTAACCGGAATAATTGAATTGGCATTACGTCAAAAGGTTTATGATTAAATTAACATTAGAGGCTTATGACTTTTTTGACTCTTTTCTAATAATTTAATTACGATAACAAAACAATCATCTCAACGGTTCATACAAAAAGAAAGAAAACGTGAATGTATTTCATGACAGTGAATATCTTAATTCCTAAGATGGTTGTTATTTTTAATGTGCATACTGCTTTTCACTGTTATTATTGAATACTAATTATCGAAACGAAAACAGGTAAGGTCACGAAAATCATATAAAATTGGAAAAACTTTTGTACGAGGCAATGAGCGCTATTTGGGGAAGACCCGTTGAAACGTCAAAAATCAGGCCTCATGAGAATAATATATTATAACCCATTAACATCACATGATAAAGACATCCGCCGAAAGTGGAAATTTGACTATCTTCTTGTGGTAAGAAAAGGATAGGAAAAAAGAAAGGAATCGTAGGAATTAGGAATGGTTTGTAATGGTTCATAACTATGAACAGAACTTCAAGGTGTCACAGTCTTGCTTTCCACTTAGTGAGAAAATTAGGGTGGATCCGAGAGTAAAATGTAAGCATGGCTTTGTTGTTCATTTCTTTTTATTTTGCCTTTTCTTGGTTTTTATCAAACTTATTGGCTGTGTCTAGATTGATTTTCACAATTTTACCTTTTATTTCTTAATTTAAATATTATGGCACACGCATAGTATAAGCATTTTGTCTTTTTTCTTTCATATGTCAAGCCCTATCACATTAATAAAAGAAAGAGTTGATAAGAGATATTGAGTCAAATGAGAGTGGGTTATTTAGATGAAACATTAAGTTCATTATCACAAACAATGTCACCCGATAATAATGGTTAAAGTAAAATTTTGTGGTACCACTACAATTTGCTTTAAAAACTCATACTGGTTAAATGAACGTGTGGTTTAATATTTCAAGCATTCTAATATTCTCCCTTACGCTCAAATTGGACTTTGGCCTAGTATGAAAAATATATAATAAAAGAGAGACATACAGAACTTGAAAAAATTGAACTCAGGATCTTCGACTCTATTACCAAGTAACTATTTATGAAATCACTATCAACTACTCTAAAAAATTAAAATGTAAGATGAAGACGTGATTTAATATTTTAAATATTATATTAGTTAATCGCAATGTTACCTATAAAATTTCTTGACCTTGGAGATGGTTGAGGCTCCAGTAGCTATATATTATTGAATGATGAAAAGAAATGAAAGATAGAGAAAGAAGTGAGGAAGTTCTTAAGTTGTGCACAATCATATTTTTAAGAAGTAAGAAATGATATATAGGAGAATGATACAAAAGGTCCTTGAACTTTAACCACATATGCAATTGTTCCTAGATTTTTTATTTGCTCAGTGTAGTCCTAAATTATTGGTAAATGTTCAATATAGTCCTTACATTTGCTCAAACAATAAATATGATGTTATTTGATGACGTTAATTATTACATATTAAGTTAGATTTTAAAAAAATGACAAGTCAATACGTTCATTTTTTTATCTATCTACTTTTGAAATGGAAAAAAAATTATGGCATTAACATGTCTATCATTATTTGATAACAAATTATTATATCCAGATTTGGTATGAATATCTTACTTCGATAACTCCTATTTGTCGTTCAAACTTAAGTGATTGAAAGTTATATCGGCAAATTTTGTTAACTTGAATTAACGAAAGGATGTCATTGAATATTTTCATATAGTTTGGAAACTACATTGAATATTTACTAATAGTTTATTGTCCATATTGAACAAACTAAAAACTCATGGATGACATTGCACATTGACCAAAGTTCAAGTAATATTTATGTCATTTTTCCATGATATATTTTAAATTGTTTGCTAGTCATCTACGTATTTCAATGGAAGTCAAGTATACGAAATGACTTTGGCTAAAGGAACTTATAACAGTTTGGAAGTTGTTTCAAATTGACTGAAATACATGTTATTCTTAACCAAATTATACGTAACTTATTGATCCAGAGCAAACTAGCACCAGCCTCGATGCCTCAAACGAATCAAACTTTCCTGCTAACGACAATTAGTCCTCCACGCGTCAGCTATAACATGTGATTAATGAAGATAATTGGTAAATGCGGTAGAAGGTTGAAATATTTTGGGAACCATTCATCATTAAATATGCTGAGATTGCATGGAATTCAACTTGGTACAGCTAGCATGACAGCGATGGTTGCCGCTCGCTTAAATGGTATTCGAAATAGTTTTGATGATTCGACGTAGTATTCTAATAACTTAATAAAAAAATAAAAAAATAGAAAAACTAGACGTGTTTAAGCAAACCTCCATGTGACGGAGAAGGATTGGTAGTGTGCTAGTGACTCATTCATTCGGTCATGAACCATTATTCTTGAATCACGAATCGGGGACACTTGGGCAAAACCGCTTTTCTTTTTTTGTGCCCTAACCCACCTGCTAGCTCAGCCCAAAAACTGGGTGAAACAGCACGGGGTAGAATATACATTGGTCAAGGATTCTACATATAGAGGGAGAAATCGATTAATTGATCAGAGAGATGATGAGACGTTTCTAGGCCTATCGAGCTACTTAATTTTCTAGAAGATTGGCCACCTTGAGATCATGTTCCCCATCGATTCGAGAAAAGATTTTGTAGACTTTTTTGTGGAGGATGTGATCGTTAGTATCATCATAACACGAAACATATTAAGGAAGGCTCCTTCTTTTGTGGATCCAAAACAAAGTCGGGTTGCAATTCCCAAGAGAAATAATTATCTTGTCCACAATGGGGTAGATAATCTCAATACAATGTTAATAGAACAAGCAAATTTTAGTAATAAACCCAACTTAGGACACAGTAAAGCAAAACATATATCAGTTTTTTTCAAATCGCATTAGCTATGAAATCAATCTAAATTTTCCATGGAAGAGAATTTATAAAATATAAACAACTAAGAAGGGGCATCTTTAAGAAGCATGTAATAATTGCATCAGTAGAGAACACAAATTAGAGTTCTTGCTGGTTGTGTTTCCATTTCTAATAATGTCTTTCCCTAATTAGGCAATTAATTGTAAGAATGATTCATGAGATAAATTTTATGAAATGAAACCCAAATTGATAATAAAAAATTTCAGTACTTAATATATTGAATTTCTCGTGTTATGTGGTATATTGAGAGTACTTATCACGAGACCCCTATAAAATCAATGCCCTGAGAATGTGATTTACTTTTATTAATTGAATGGCGAATGTGACCCATTTATTTTTAGGACCACCTATCATATCACAAGATCACTCGGTTAACCAAAATAACTCAGCACATTTTATGAAATGTTTGGCTATTGCTCGTTTCTCGTTTCACTTGGTGCATCGTCCTTGACATAGTGACCCAACCGCGTTGATTTCGCCATCGGGTGCAAGGGGTTGAAAAAGACACCTAGTCATCATTTCACTCGTCTTGGCCTCCTCTCTCTCCTGCACTCTCCATCAGAAACCCTAGATCATCTGAACACTCTCTCCTCCTGCACTCGATCCCCATATATCCGTAATTGACTCGCTAACTCCAATCCACGCCCAACTAAGACTTTATCTCATCACAGTGTTCAACAACACTGAATACTTTACTACCGATCCATCTCGAAACCCAATTACACGAAACAACCAGATATAGGTTCTATCCAACTGAGGAAGAGCTGATTTCGTTCTACTTGCACAACCAGCTTCACGGCCTTAAGCAAGACAAGCTTCGCCGTGTCATCCCTGTTCTCAACTTATTCGACACTGAGCCATGGAATCTCCCACGTAAGACACAATAATCCGCTGCTTGATGCAATTCTTTCAAATCCCCTCTGTTAATTGAATTATGCACTAAACTGGGTTTTTAAAAATTTCGAAACTTGTAGCGCATTACCAGTAGACTTTCTTTTCCCCCATATTTCTTTTTTTTAGGTGAATTTGTGCTGCAGAGCTTGCAGGAGAGCTGTGCAGAGAAGACAGAGAGCAGTGGTTCTTCTTTGCTCCCTTGCAGGAGAGGGAGGCGAGAGGAGGGCGGCCCAGCCGGAGCATGGCCACCGGCTACTGGAAGGCCACCGGGTCTCCCGGTTACGTCTCCTCGTCTGACAACAAGGTGATCGGCGTGAAGAAGTCAAAGGTCTTCTACGTCGGAAAACCTCCCACAGGAAGAAAGACCCAATGGAAATTGAACGAGTATAGGGCCATTGAACTCCCGCCTACCAATCTCAATCGCACGAGCAGTAGTAATATTTCTGTTCCTAAGGTGAACGTGCTATTAAGAAATTCGGACCCTTATTTCAACTTTTTAAAACATAGAAACAATAAAATAACTTCCTTTGCCTGATACCTAGGTGACTAATTTTCACTTTGAATAATTGTTCTTGTACTGGGTTTATGTCGTGTATTTATCGATGTTGTGCATTTGCGGACTATTGAATTTCCGCCTTTAGTTTAGTTCCAACTTGGACTTTCACAGAAAAATGCAACAAACATTTTTCTCTGTGCTTGATTTTCTGGAAATAATGTACTTACAGCTAAGACGTGAATTCACGTTGTGCCGAGTATATGTGGTATCTGGGAGTTCGCGAGCATTTAATCGCTGGCCACCGGAAGCGATGGCTAGAGAGACAACAATAGAGGGTGGTGATGGTGTTGTTAGCAGCGGAAACGGACTTGGAAGTGGTGGATGTGAAGATGCATCATCATTAGGAGCAGTAGCAGGCAATGCGGGAAGTTCCCGTCAATGGGAGACGACAAGTTTGGAAGAACCGATTTGGGATTGGGAGCGACTGGATTGGGTCTAATTTCGTGTAGAGCTACTATGATGATGTAGTTTTCAGGTTATTAATGCAATCCTATGTATATCTATGGGCATGAAGACATTGTGCTTGATACCCAATCGGGCAGGCCGAATATGTATCCAGCCTAAATGTTGGAAATGAATCCTAAGCATCTACGTATTTTCTTATAAAAATTGATTGGGCCTAGGAGGTCTAACTCAATTAACTAGGCTCAAGAAGGAAATTGATTAATCTATTATCTCAATTCCTAGTTAGAAAAACAGATATTTGTTATCAAGCATCTCCACATATCAATCTTTTTAAACTTGATAATTGATGTGTCGAAGAGTTCGTGACTCATGGTTTATAAGAGAATCAATTGATCAAAATTGAACAACACAGTCAATCAAAATCTGGCAAATTAGGCCTAATAAAATGTTGGAGTATGTTGTGGAGATATCTTCAATTATACGAGATATAGTTCCGTTGCATTTGTACAGTGCACTCCATCTTTTGAAATTTGTTGTTATAAAAATTCTTTACATTTCCGTCAAATATGAACTAATCTAACATTAAAAGTAAATTATTTTAAATTAGTAGGATGTGTGAATATATCAACACTCAGAGTGATTAAACTAAAATGCATTGAATAACTGAAGTGCAAAAGGTATTCTTTCCATCTCAGGATATGGCTCCACATGTTTTTTTTATCAAGATTTCTGAAAGAAAGATCATAAAGAAATTATAAGTTTCTTATATTTATTAACACATATGTGTCTTTTCGAAAATATATTATAGGGTACCTTGTATCTTTATGTAACGTTGTCCCACATGAACCCTAGATTATGATGGTTCATATTGCGTTGTGTACGGAAGTGTAATTAGATATTTTTTAAAGATTTCTTTTATCGAAATCCTGCTTAATGTGTCACTTGAATAAATAAGGAGAAGTATATAAGCGAAGGAATAGTTCCTGATACATAGACTGCGGAATTTTTTCAAACAACCCACCCCCATTAATTAACTATCCATATTGAAAATTTTAAAGGTAACTTGTGTAAAAATAAATGACGTTTGTACCTTATATATGTCCATATTCTCACATAGTTCATATGATTTAAGCATCCTTTGTACGATAATCAACATAAAGTATCATTACTTTATGTTCTATCGTTGAATGGGATCTACTTATCACAATCATTTATTCATTATTAAAATATAAAAGTCTAAGGTATACTAATCGAGTTCATATTATGATGACAGTTAGTGCTATGAAAATTGCAATGATTTCTTATTTAATTATTTAACAAGCGCCTTAAGGATACTTTTCAACAGAACCTATCAAGTATGGAAATCATAGGACCAAAGGGGCCTAAATGAGGACAATAATTGATTTTATTTATCAAATTGCAAGGAGAGTTGCGCACCTCTCCCTCTCATTTCATCCGTTGGAAATCCACGAGGAGCAACTAATATACTCCAATTCTACTATCAATAAGATAAAGTCTCTAGTATCTAAGTTATCTTTGAATGAAATATCAAAAAATTTATAGAATGAAGAAAAAATGAGAATGCCCTATATCATATATACCTGTGCATTACTTTCTGGATGGATCATCTAGCTTATGTGACTTGTTCTATATAATTACCACTTAATCCATAAAGTTGGATTTAAGTTTTGAGGAAATGGCAATAGCAATGTCATTACAATTTATGTGATCAATTAAGTGCCATAACTTTGATAAAAAAAAAAAAAAAAAATTCTTGAATGACCTCAATGATCTCCCTTGCCTAAAAATCCAACATGGAATTAATTTAATATAAAATATTCAATGTGACTCAGTAAATTGTGAGTCAAGCGTGGAATGATCCTTTCCCAACTCCAAATTGACAATTTGGGACTAAATTAGGTTGCATTCAACCTTCGGATCAAGTATTGCATCTAGACCAAAAAGCAAAACTGATGTTCTTACATCAAAACTGATGTGCCCAGTCTGGGCCACCTCTTGACTTGCCAAAATCATTTTTTTGTTAATTTTTAATAAATAGGAAATAAGTTTATGCTAGAGTTCTATTTTCTAACTCTTTTGTCATTTCTTTGTGAACTTAAACGAAGATTCTATGTTGGAAAAATTGCACCTCAAGTGTTTTGTTCATCAAAATGACTTTTCAAGGCACTTTTTAAAAAAGGACACTTGAATCAATAGAAAGATCTATATATGATCATATTTCGTGTATAAATTTTAGAATTTTCAGTATATTTTTTTCTGTTCATAACTATACATATAAGAATGGTCAATAACCTAATTATCTTCTTTTTTGTATGAAAGTAAGAATTTAGTAGAAAATATCTACTCTACTCAGCCACTCTTTCCATAAAAAAAAAAAAAATTAAAAGTAAATCCCGTGAAACGCGTTGAGGCTGATTTCATCATTCAATTTGACTTTTCAGTAATTCTAGCGGTAGACAAAATTCTAATTTAAGCTGGTCTAAAATTCTGTCTTAATTCTTGAAGCTTTGTCCTCATCCCAATTAAGTATATCAATCAATTACATTTTTTCAAACAAATAGCTCGTGCCTTTACTCTTCTGTTCTTTTGACATCGCTATAGATAGTGGATCTCCAAATAGGTCCATCATTCCTCTCTCTGACTATAATTACCAGCAATAATTCTCAACACCTGAAGGCTTCCATGGAGAAAGCACGTGGAAGCTTCTTCTCCAGTTGAAAAAGTCACCTCTGACTAAAATTAGAAGTCATGACCTTACCGCTTGCTCATGTCGTGTCGACGTCAATTATCACATGACCCCGAATGACATCCTCGGCTACTGCGCATGAACCTCTTGAGTCTCCTGCGGCTGAGCTCCCTCTGGAGCAATTATAGGGAAAAATGACGTCTAACTTTGACATATCGTCATTATATATTTAATTGATCATGGAGATTTCAACGTTCACTGCAGTGATGTTGGCATTTGATTGATTAACACATCTTAATTAGATTATTGTTGCCTAACGTCCCCTTAGGTTTGATTTGAATGTTTTGATTATTAGAATATTTAATTAATAAATTATTTATTCATCTAACAATTTAAACTTTTAAAACCATTGACAATGGTCTTATAAATTCTCACATGATATTAGAGCTAGAGATTCTAAGTTCAAATCTTATTAAGCTCTATTTGCCTCTCTAATTAAATATGTCCATGCTTAGTCCAATCATCCTCGTGAATGAAGGAATATGAAATGATTGGATCATGAGGAGCTCATTCTTAACATGTTGGGCAATGCGTACATGATACATTTGCAAATGAACTTTTGGACAGGAAGTACTATCGTATTTCTCAAACTCCGGCATTTTGAACTTCTTTGGCATTTTGACCTTCTCATAAACTGACAGATTGAATAGGAGTGAGCTATGCAATTCTTGCAATTACTTCACCTTCTCCTCAAGCTTTGCAAAGCATTCATCTTGCTCTGTCTTAAGAATACTGTAAAATTTGACCTTTTCAACGGTGACTGGCAATGGGTCATCTTCCAGCTTGGGCATGTCATTACTCATTTAGGCCATGTTTGCTTACTTCGGGACTACTATCTCGAGGAGAGTGGGTGTAGGAATTGGATTCACCCAGAGGGATTCGATATGGGTTGTCATAAGTTGCACAAAGGTGAGCAACTATTTGAGTTGATATTCCATAGTGACAATACGATCACGCATCTTGGTTTGGTCGGCCATTTTAGCTCTTGATCGTGTAATAATGAGCGAACGTGGAGGATCTGTTATCATCTAATTCGAATGAATGAAAATATGTTAGCACGAGATATAAATAGAGCGTCAATCCATGACAATGATCTAATCGATTCTCCATTTTTTTTTTTCACTTATTCATGAAAAGTTCGTACAAGAAGAGAATTTCCTAAAAAAAAGCTAGAAAAATAAAAATAGACACCCTAGCAAGACCAAATTTCCTAGACATGAGTTGAAAACAAATTCTCTAAAGTTTTTTCTGTTGTTTTTCCAAATGCCTCATTCCATGATAATTTCCTCATTTCATTTTTGATTGACAAATTAATTAGATCAAATGACTAACCTAGATTGTCATGAACGGACCAAAAGTATGACAAAGTAAGAAAATAGCATAGTATAGGGATAGAAGACTTATTTTACCAAGGAAAATCAACGGCAATCACATAGACATGCACATGAGATGTGAGGCTCGATTTTTACTCTAGAAAAGCTTAGTAAAGTGAAGCCACAAGAATTATTAGACTAGCCGCGAGCGTGCGGACTAAGTCGTGTCCTCATGACTCCGGCTTGGTCAAAGAGCCGACTTGGGTCGCGGGCATGCAAACCGAGATTGGTACTCTTGACACCAAAAGAGAAACTTTGGGATTGAGACGAGCGACTCGTACCGCGGGCATGTGGTTGGAGTAGTATCCATCTCAATACCATCCTAGATGATCCTATGCGGCCCAAGTCTGGAGGCAGGTTATGTGTGTAAAAGTGCAGTGTAAATGCATAGGCATACACAACAGTTTATATCAAACAACACTTCATATATGAAAGGAAATCATACATTCATACACTTCCCTGCAAAATAAATGTTAACACTTTCCTTTATACCTCCCATCCTACAAAAACATTTAACACCTTAAACGTTAGGGATGTACCTAAGATTCTCGCTGCCAAAAAAAAATATTTTTTCAAATAGAAGAGAAAATTGACTTAAGTCCACTAAGAATTTTAACTCAAGTCCCCAGCGAAGTCGCCAAGCTGTCGCGACCTAACATCGGGTGCACCACCTAGGGTTTGGCTAATGGATTACTAAACCTAAACTTAGCTTGGGCTCTCCCAAGCTCATACCAATTTACGATTTAGGTTTAAGTTCTTAACATGCAAATAATTTTTCAATTAGAAGTCGCCACTAATCTATTTTTGGTGGGTCGATTTTTAGAAACCCAAGTAAAGTAACGGGAGATTTACTTTACTCCTACAAGACAGAGATTATGAGTTCGGGGACTTGATTATGCTAGATTTCTCTAACGCCCTTTTGGTACATTTCTCTTTTATTTTGAAAAAAAAAATGTTTTGTAGGCAACTTGAATTGACTTTAATTTACTTCCATAATATATGAGATGATAATGCGGGTGCGCAAACCACTAATTTAACACCCAAATAAAGCACTAAATAAATTATGGGACTTACCTCATAGCAACAAAAATATTTGCAATGTTAGATTAGAATTCACATCAACAGTCCTAGATATGATTTCTAATAAACACGTAATCACTCAATTTTTTTCAAGATTTTATTTTACTTAAATGAAGCTTAGAAATTATGTGCAATGCAATGACGTACAATTTTTTTTTAACTAAAATGACATGCAACATGCGACCTAACATACAAACTTTATGTCATGCGACATTTGTTAAATGACCTAATCTAGTGATAGGAAAAGATTAATGCAATTATTCTAACATCTACACATTTAGATGACGTGCAATGGATGACCTAATTCTACATGACATGTGCATGATAATTTTTATGTTTTCTTTTAAATTTCGAAATTAAAATTACTCAAGAATTAAACATGCAATTTAAATTAATGAAAGGAAAAACTAACATCTAAATTAATGTTTTTTGCATTTTCATTTAAGAAATTCGAAATAAATAAATTTCCTAATCTTAAACATGCAAACTACCCTAAAACTAGCAATATTCTAACATGAATCTAATTTAATTCAAATATATTTTTTTTGGGTTTTCTTTTATGGAAACAAGATTAATTCAAATAAAACGACAGCAAATCAGGTAAGGTATAATCGTCATCCATCTTAATAAATCAATGAATCGTATCTCACGCATGAGAGCGGATTGGCCAATTTTAAATAAGATCACGAATCGTATCTCGAGCGTGAGATCGGATTGATGATTTTTTTGTGCGATTGCGAGTCGTATTTTGAGTGTAAAATCGAACTCTCAATCTATGCACATTGTGAAATTAGGAAGATTTCCCAATTTAGAAGGCTACTCGAGGTTGCAAATATCGGGGATTTCAATCATGGGTATCAACGAATATTTCAAATAAAGAAACGAAATATTTGACAACCCAAGAAGACAAGATTTTTACCTAATTCGAGTTTTGGTTTCCAAATTTGGCTTAGCGAATGGCGACACGTGACCCACGATGGAGGCTCGGCATGATGGCGCGAGGATGGGTCGCTATGGTGGTGGGTAGCTATGGGCGGTGGGCAGCTGGCGTTCGGAGCTTCAGCGAGGGGTGGCTGAGGTGTGGTGGTTGGTGCGGGTTGCTGATGTCGAGGAGAGACGGTGGCACGGCGGCGGCGACGCGGATGGGCAGGGGCGGGCTGCTACGTGGCGGAGTAAACGCAGCAGCGACCGGCACGGAGGACGGCAGGCAAGGGCTCAGTTGCTGCAGGTCGCGGGCAGAGCAGAGGCAACGGTGGCAGGCGTTGGCGAACGGCAAGCGGAGCCCGGTAGAGAGCGCTACAGGCGTCGGCGATGGGGCTAGCAGCCGAAGCGGCGGTGGCACGGCGAGGGGAAACTTCGGGCGGTATGGGGCTCGGCGGTAGGAGACGGTGACAGAGGCAGGGCTGCTGGTGGTCCTATGGGCAGAGACGGTGGGCAGCAGCGGCGTCGCAGCTTTGGGCAAAGGTGGCGACACGAGCTCGTAGGTGAGGGGGGGAGCTCTGTTGTAGGCGGAATGGCAGCAGTGGTGCTGCTTGGTGCGGCGACAAACGGGCTATGGCCGTGGACGTGGCGGAGGTGGTGACTAGCGCAACAGTAGGGGACGACCTATCTTCTTCTTCCCCTTCTATTTTGGTTTTTTTTTTTTCTCTCTTTCTGCCGCACGTCTCTCACTGTTGTACTTTCTATCCTCCGCACCCCCTTTTCTAACTTTGACTTTCCCCCTCAAACAAAAGAGCTGTTTTTTTCTCTTTTTGTGTTGTTTCTTTTACCAAAGAAAACGAAGGAAAAGCCTTTGAAAAAAATGAAAATCCAAGCCCCCCATCATCTCTCCGTATACGGCTCCTTTTATAGGCAAAAAACTTGATTTTTATGGATTATTTTACTTCCTTTTTCGGCTCACGCATGAAATCGCCTTTGATTGTGTAATCTTTCTTATTTTGAGTCAAAGAATGTATTACTCAATATATGCCCCACGTGTAATATTCTCTCTTGATATTTCATATGAAACCTTTCTTTTTGCTCAAAAATATATCCCTTGATGTATATTGCCTGAATATATGAAAAATCTCCCGTCATATCATTGAATATTGGAAAAATTAACGCTCATCTATCGTCAATCGGTCCAATGCAAATGCGAATAAAAGAAAAAAGCTCCTAAAATTATATGTTATGTAATTTAATTTTAGTTTTTGTGTTTTGGGGCTAAAAATTAATCCCTAATTTTTTATGTAATAAATAAATAACTAGGTCACCAAACTTTGGTGTCAACAGATGAAATGCCCATTTCAATTTATTGAAAATAGAATTGGAAATTCGGGATGTCACAACTAGGTCACCAAACTTTAGGTGTCAACAGTAGCTTTTGCATAGACAAAATTTAAGTATCAATTTGTCTTTAAATGCAACCTCTACAAGCTTACCTTCAAAAAGGGACAATTGTTGAAACCTACATTTTGGTTTTTTTATTTAGGATTTAATCACATAGAAACTAGGGGTTAGTTTCTGACCTTTAAACAAAATAATTTTCACAAATCGATATTTGGAACATTTGCATTATTAGTATTAATTGTTAGAATTTTTTTTTTTGAAAATTTTAATTAAATATATATATATAAAAGGAGAAAGTGAGATTGGGTTGGCGCTGGGCTGGCCTGACTTTCTTTCTTTTCCCTTCTTTTAATTCTTCTTTCTCATTCGGGCCAGACCCATTTCTCATGTTCTTTGCCAAGCGCGGCCCGTGCACCTACCTTCTTCCTCCTTCCTCCCTCACGTAAGGGCGTAAGGCACACTCCTCTACGACGACAAAGATGTACAGAAGCAGAGAGCAAAAGCAACAGTGATCCCGAGGTCGAGATAAGTCTGGTCGGCAAGCTAGCAGCGATAGAAACCATGGGCGCTTGCCGGTTGCCTTAAAGAGGAAGAGAGGGGGGCTCGTTTTAAGTGGGTTTTCATTCGGAGAGAGAGATCGAAAGTGATAGTTTTTCTCACCATTTGCCAGTGGTTTTTTTGAATCATTTTAACCTTTTGCGGAAGCCAACTTCGCCGTTGCCGTTCGTCACAGCAAACTCCTGAACTAGATAACCCTCGGAAATGCTCTACTTCTCCTTAACTTATTAAGTTTGAGAATGCGAGACCAAACCGACGAGATTTTGAGCAAACCATATGAAACCTAAACTAATTTGTTGCCAATAAAGTTGATTTGGAACTTAATATGTCGGGTTTATGCCGTGAACGAAGTTAAATTTGAACCTGAAAGTGGTATTCAGAATAGTACATCAACTGTTTGACAAAATGCTTTGAATGAAGAACTAAACTTGAATCCTTAAAACTAAAACCTAGATCTCCGTTATTTGCATGATTTATTCTAATATTGTTGCCTCGACAACGTCGTTGGTGTTTTTCTTAATTTTTGGTGGTGTATCTCGTGTCACTCGAGTCGGCCGTTGCGGGCTTGCTCCTCACTGAAGTAGATCTAACGATACTAGAAACCGCTTGCCAACTAGTGACCGGTGGTGACTAGTGTCGGTCAGACTAAATGACCAGTACTGGATGGTGGCTTGGTGGCCCCCAAAACGCCTATGAGGGCTCGCCGTGGTGTTGGTTTTGGTTCGGTGAAGATGGCATAGAATGAGGACGATTCGGGCAAGGAGGAGGCGTAGAGGGAAAAAGACCAGAGAAGAAGAAGAAGAAAATAAAAGAAAAAGAAAAGAAAATGAATTTAAAAAATTAATTAAAATATAAAAAAAGTTTTAATAAATAGTTTTTGATTAAGTCGGGTTCGGGTCATCGGATCGGGTCAATGGGCTGGATCGGGTTTACCTGGTCCAAACCCATTTTCCTAAATATAATAATATTAAATATTAAAAATATATTAAAAATTTTCGAAAATTCGGAAAATTTTCAAAAATTAATAATTCAAAAAATTTCCAAAAACTTCAGAGAACATAAAAAAAATAGAAAATTCTGATTTAAAAAAAAAATCAAAAATAAGAAAAATTCCAAAATTTTTAGAAAATTCCAAAATTCAGAAAATGTTTAAAAATCTTAGTAGTAATTAGAAAAATAATAGAAAAAATTCAGAAAGATTAAAAATCCAGAATTTTTTTTGGAAAATCAAAAATTCAATTTTTCAGAAAAATCAGAAAGAATTCTACAAAAAATTAAACATTAAAAATACTCAATCTAGACTGAAATTAAAAAAATAAAATAAAATAAAATAAAATAAACTATTAGGTATCGAAAGAGTACTAATTGATTAATTAGTGTAATCAAGTTACTAATTCTAGATTCTCTGATTTCATAGGAAGTGAGTTATACTTGCATGCCTTACTTGGTTTCTAATTGACCCTAAGGATTAGAAGCAATGTTTACTTATTACTTGACTAAACCACCTTGGGTCCTCCTTCTTCGCCAGTACTTTCCAGTCCGTGCCTGATTATGGATCGTAGGCTTGTCCTTTAGATAATATCCCATAACCTTATACCCTCCCTCGAGGGGTAGGTAGCAACAACTAGGTTTTGTGTATATGATTGACATTTGACCTCATAGAATGAAATTGCTCATAGCTCTATTTGTTTTTTTGATCAATCTCTTGTTGCAATAGAATGTTGATTTATTTATTTATTTATTTATTTATTATGTTCAAAGGTGTTATTATTCTTGTTTGGCTTTTGTTATGTGGTAGCTTGTCCTTCTGATTACTTTTTGATTTATGAAGCTAGCATAGAGTTAGTTTCACTTTTCTTACTTGAGGTGGAATGAAGTGTAGAATGATTTTCGTTTGAGGCACAATAGATAAGTGTGTAACAATGATGCCATGTAAGCAATCAGGTCTTGCTACCGACTATAATTTCGGATATAGAATGGCAACAACTTCAATGTGCGATGAAAGAAAGAACGCTTGATTGGTTTTTTACTTTGTTACTAGGCCCTAAAATATCAACGATGTGTGATGTACTTTCTCCGGTGGACGATTATCTTTGGGGTGTTCATGAACCCTCTTTTTCTTTGTTAAAGTGTGTCCCAACCAAATTTTCAGGTGCACCACCTAGGGTTTGGCTAATGGATTGTTAAGCCTAGACTTAACTTGGACTCTACCAAGCCCATATCAATTCGCGACTTAAGTTCAAATTTTTAACAAGCAATTAATTTTTAATTAGGAGTCGCCACTAATCTATTTTTTGTGAGTCGATTAGAAACCCAAGTAAAGTAACGAAAGATTTACTTTACTCCTACGAACCAGAGATTACGAGTTCGGAGACTTGATTATGCTAGATTTCTCTAACGCCCTTTCGGTACCTTACTCTTTTATTTTGAAAAAAATGTTTTGCAAGTAGCTTGGATTGATTTCAAATCTATTTTCCTAACATGTGAGGTGACCATGCGGGTGCGCAAACCACCAATTTAACACCTAGATAAAGCAATGAATAAATTGCAAAACTTACCTCATAGCAACGAAAGCATCAGCAATGTTAGATCAGAATTCACATTAACAGTCCTAGATATGATTTCTAATTAAGATGCAATTTCTTTTTCTTTTTTTTTTTCATTTTTTAATGAGAATTTAATCTATATGCAATGATATGTTACTAATCTAACATGAAATGATATGACATGGCAATATGACCTAAACTATTGACATGAATATGCAATCTATCCTAGAGAATTAACTAATTTATTTTAACAATTTTTGTATTTTCCATGAAATTCGAAATTAAGAAAAACACAAAAATTACTATATAGATTAAGATTCTATCCAGCTTATATTAAGGATCAAGTCAGAATAAATCCTAATTTAAACTAAGATATCATCTTGACCTAGCAATCTTTAACCTAAGATGCAGTCTATCTAAAAAATCAATCTAAACTTAAATGAAACATGCAATTTTATCCTAATATGTCATAACGTACAAAGAATGCCATAATTCTACATGACATATGCATGATGATTTTTTTTGTATTTTTTTTATAAAATTCGAAATTAAAGTTGACAAATAATTAAACGTGCAATTTAAATTAAAGAAAACTAACATCCTAAATGAACACATTTTTTGGATTTTTTATTTAAAAATTCGAAATGAGATTGCAATTCTAAATATGCAAGATAACCCTAAGACTAAGAATATTCTAAAAAATGAACCTAATCCTAATTCAATTTTTTTTTCTTTTTACGAAAATAAAATTGATTCAAACATCATGACAACAAATTAAGTAAGATAAGATTGATATCCAAAAATTGGTGAACCATATCTCGCGCATGAGATCGGGTTGACCAATTTTAAAATTAAATCGCGAATCGAATCTCGAGCGTGAGATCGGATTGACGATTTTGCAAGAGATTGCGAGTTGAATTTCGGGCGCGAAAATCGGACTGTCAATCCCTAATTTGAGGGGCTATTTCACGTCGGAATCTCAATCATTCATTCAGGAATAATTCTACTACAAAAAGTAAATAAATGAAAATAACATAAAAAAATAGAATAAAGTAAATAAAAAAGAAAAACTACCTAATTGATTTTTTTTTTTTTTTTTGGCTTTCTTCACCCATAGCTGGGCAGCTTCGGTGCGTCACCAGGGGTTGGGTTGCCGGCGTTCGGAGCTCCGGTGAGGACTGGCGACGGGTGGATCGGCGGCGACTGCGACCAACGGCAAAGCAGACCAGCGGTGGGCTCCGGTGGCGTCACTCGGAAGGGTAGCAACAGCGACGTTGCGGCGAGGCTGAGGAGGAGGTGCGGCGAGGCAAAGCGGACGAGCACCTAGGCGGTTGCGGACAGTGTCATGCCCCGAACCCCGAGCGCGTGCACATCCCACTGCGGTCGATCAAACATGTGACATCCCATGATACGCCGCCGACCCATTCATTTTATTACACATGCGGAAGCGAAACAAATCCCCTGACAACATTTAACTTGGGATAGAAAAGCAGGCATTCAATCACAATACCAAACACTCACTTATAAACACATAGGTTTAAATACAATACTGGACTGATTACAAAATAGACTAGCTCGATAAAAGTGGAACTATCCTAAGACCAACTAGCGGGACACGTTCACCGATCCTTCAGCTTCCACCTTCCTAGACTTAAGGCTTCGGTTCCTTCACAACCACCATCTAGGGACCTGAAATTTTGGCCCACAACGGGGTGAGACATTGTCTCAGCAAGTTCAACCCCTAAACCCCTATTAGAAAGAAAATACACCCGGGTGGCCTAGCCACACACGAAGACTTACCTCGTCTTAATCCATTCCCGCAGTTAGCACAATTTGTATCACACAAACTCGGGAAATAATAAGAATTCAAACAATTGGAACGCCAACACTTTCGTTTCAAATGACCACAGAGTCCGAATTATAAGACCAAATCGTTATGACACGTCCCATACCATGCCACACGATTCCGTCCCATAATTCGACCCGTCAATAACACTCAGCATACGATCCAATTATTATTCACCGCCACACAAGGGCATAGCCTACTCGCAGTTCGGCTATCTCGACATTAATGCCAGGCATTGCCTCCCCCCTTGGAGCGCGGCTTCGTCACTACGTCGACGGCATTCCCGAAGGAGTATAGGTCCAGTCGGCCTAGCCTCTACTGCGACCCGAGCCTCATCACTATATTGATGGCGATTATAAAGGAATACAGGTCCAGTTGGCTTAGCCTCTACTACGACCCGAGCCTCGTCACTAAGTTTAGAATCAGGTCCAGTTGGCCTAGCCTCTACTGCGACCGAGTCTTTCAACCAACACACGACAATTCAAAACTGACCTTCGGACAATTTACATTTCACTCAAATACTCCAATTGCAATATTAAACCTTAAATATCCAATTTCGGTGCCAAACCCGACACTTGGGATTTTTCTGAATAAAATCCACATTTTTCACAACGACACTCAATTTGCAATATCCACTCATCGAATTCAAAACCTGAATACACAACAGCGATCAGCATGAAATTTTAAGAATTTAGGGTCCCGAAATAATTTTCTAAATTTAATAAATAATTAAATTTATTTCGAAAATTAATTAAATAATAATATCCATATTTTTCACAATCCACGCTCAATTGTAATATCCAACCATCAATTTCAAAATCTGAATACACGGTAGTGATCGGCGCGAAATTCGAGAATTTAGGGTCCCGACAAAATTTTCGGAATTTATTAAATAATTAAATTTATTCCGAAAATTAATTAAATAATAATATTTTAATAATTTTCGTAATATAATATATTATTAAATAATCCAATAATTTCGAAACATTTATTTAAATCAAAAAATAAATTCCTTTAAGTCACATCAAGGCTTATCTTAAAATAAACCTTCTTAACCCTAATTAAACACACTTTAAATTAAAACACCACCTTAATCTAATCCACTCTTAAATAACTTAAATTAACCACCTAATAACACTTAACATAAACTAAACCTCCCTAAGCATAATTAACCCTCTAAGCGAGGTTTAGTGAGCTAAACTCACCGGATTAGCGAGCCGAGCGGACCAAAACGACGAGGGCGACGAGGGGATCGACTTTCCCAAAGGCTGACCTAAACTCCGGGTCGGGAAGCTGGCCAAAACGGGCCACGAAGCTGCTGCCATACCCATTTCTCGCTTCCGCCGGTTGAGGCCGAGAAGGGCTGATTTAGTCTTGGTTTGGGCGGAGGAATGGCGGTGAAGGGTGGCGCGGCTCGAGCGGTGACCGGTGGCGGCTCACCACCGGCTAGGCGGCGGCTCGGCGACGACGGGCAGCGGCTGGACGACGGAGTTGGGCGCCGGCTGCGCACGGACGAAGGCGGCGAGCGCCGAGCCGGGCTCGCGGCGAGCGCGCGCGGGCAACGTGCGGCGACGACGGCGGCGAACGGGCGGAAGGGGCGGCCGGTCGGGCGGTCGAGCTTGGCTGGTCGTTCCTCTCTCTCTCCTCCAAATTCAAGACAACTCCCCTTGATTCAAGGAAGAAGATGATGGAGACAAGGGGGAAGTGACATCCCACCTTTCCAAAAGCCAATCCCCACCATCCACTTGTCAAGATCTTAGGCACTCTTGCCCCACACCATGACATCACTTGTGATGTCACAATCCACTAACTCCAACCTCCCACAACCTTAATCCAATAGGTTCAATTTCATTTTCCGCCGGGGCATAAAATTCAAAGTCTTCAATTCTCCTCTAATTGAACCAAATTGAAGTCCATAAAATTAATCCATTGTCACCACACTTCAATTCACATAATCACTTGACCATAGAACCATCTTAGATCTCAAAAGTACAACCAAAAGCGGGCATACCAATTTTCCGAACCAAATTAGCCATACCTTGATTATTTTGCTGAAAAACTCGGCTTGCATGAAAAATCTTCCAAAAATGAGTCAATGATCCTAAAATAATTTGTGACACACCCGGACTTCCAATTTCGAATTCGATCTCAATTTCACGGTTAATTTCACTCGGCACGATATTAGCGCGTCGATCCACCGGGTAGCTTTTAGAAATTTTCATGCATTTGACCCGTGGTTGATCAATTCAAGCCACAATGTACATCTTTGACACATTGGCGACTCTCGGTTGTCGGGATAATCTCAAGGTTTCAAACACGGACACGTGGTACCCAAACGACGTAAAAGCCGGTCTAGTGCCGATCGACAAGAATTGTGCGATCTGGTGGAATCACCCACACTCAATCACATGCCTCTGTCGAGTCGACCTATCTCCGGTCTCTAATCGATTTTTAACTGTGCCGTAATGACCCTTGTAGATTAACTCGGTCGAAAAGTCGTTTCCTGGTCAAATTCTCAAGTCTGATGCATTAGAATTTCTTAACGGCTTCACCTAGTAGACTAGTTATCCCATGAATGATCGGTTCAGGGAAAATAACTATATGCGCACAGATGAAATGCCCATTTCAATTTATTGAAAATAGAATTGGAAATTCGGGATGTCACAGACGGAGCAACAGCATCATCGAGGATCGGCACGGCTGTGGCTTCGTTGGACTGGTGGAGTGGCTCGGCAGCGTTGCAAGGGCATAGACAGACGGAGGTGGGTTGCAGGGCTTCGGCTCCGGGCAGGAGGCGTCGGGTTGAGTAAGGGACGTCGGTCGTTGGTCTTCGGGTCATCGGAGCAGAGGCGGAGAAAGCAGCAGCAGCGTCGTGGGTCAGAGTCGGAAGCCCAACGACCAGCAGCTACGATCTGACGGCTTGAGGACGGGATCACGGCAGGAACGGTGGCTTCTGGCTTCAGGTTGCAGGCGAGGCAGATCCGGCGGTAGCAGCGGCGTCGCAGGGGTTCGCAGGTGAGGCACGGCGATGCTAGTGCGGCGGTAGCGACTGGCGACTCGGGATCTGCAGGTGGGTCGCTCAGGCGTGAGGTGGGGTAGCAGCGTCGGGCTGAGGGCGGAGGTGCTGCAGAGCTGAGCTCGCGGGTCCTGCAGGTGGAGGCACGGTGGTGGTGCCGACGCGGTGGCGGTGGCGGCGCGGTGGCGGTGCTGGCGCGGGGCTAGTAGCACCGACGGAGGAGCTTGCGTACGCCGGGGGGGAAGAACTCTAGCATGAAGAAGACAACTTTTTGCTTTTCTTTTTTTCTTTTCTTTTTCTTCTTTCTTCGTCTGCTGGCCTGCTGCACATCTCTCTGCTGTCTTCTTTCTTCTGCTTTGCTTTTCTCTGCTTACTTTTCAGCAAAAGGGAAAAAGTTCATGCTGTTTTTTTTTTTACTTTTCCTAGAGAACCGAGAGTTCTTCTTGGCTGAGTTGTTGACCTCGAAGATGAACCCCAAAAACCCTAGAAAATGGTAAGAAAAGCCCTCTAAACCCTACGCGTTTAACCTATTCATAGGCCACGAGTTAGGGTTTTAATTTTCCAAATCCATATCCATGAAGATTTCTTTTCTAAATGCAATGTTTGTTTTTTTGAACGCAATATTTTTTGTCACATCTGCCATATCCAAAAAAATTCCATCATATCCCAAAAAGATTTTAAATTTATATTTTTCACGAGATAATCTTCGATAATAAAAAGAAATGGGCTTGGGCCAATTTACTCACTTCATGGGCTTAGTCCGGCCCACCAAGTTAAAGTTCAGAACCACTAATTCCAACCCATCTGCCACCGGTTCAATGCAC